>ML816979.1:162249-179021 GCA_009831015.1 Picea engelmannii
AAAGGCAGAGTGGGAAGGGGGGTTCAGAATTTGCCTGAATGTCGTTGATCAAGGTGAATAAATCCTGACTGTTCCAGAGTTGCACGTTCAATTCCGGACCCCCCCTCACCGCTAAAGGAAAAATAGCAAGGGGGCTCCGGAATGAAGCCTCAGTCGTAGATCTGGGTGGGTGGACTTTAGCCGTCCAGATCTGCTCGCCACTTACCCTAAGGCCCATTCACGCCCCGGCTTAAAGTTGACATCTCCTCCTCACATCTGACGGTCGTTATAGACCCTGAGATCCTCCGAAAGAATCTTGTCCGTTTGTCGGGACTTAACCACATGCTAACATCTCGATATTTATAAGTCTGGATTTCGGGGTTTGAGGGCACGAGGGAACATGCCCTTCGATATCCCGAGTGCCGAAACGCCGAAGTGCCAAACAAGCCTAAATCGGTGATTAGCCCCTTGGGTTATGCCTTAGTCAATATGACCTCTTCCCACATGACCACACTCTCTCTCCCGTCGAGATTTATCAAGGCGAGAGCCCGACCTCTTGTCAACGGAACTCCCGAATCCCTGATCCCCGATTTCCCGAAACGCGTAATCTCTTGACACGTAGCCTCCCGAAATCGGTCAGTCTACGACTGCTTCGAGGTTCCCACCATGGAACATCCCGATCTCTCGTCACCAGAATTCCCGAGTTCCCGATTCCCGATTCCCCGAAATGGGAAATCTCACGACATGTGGCCTCCTTTAATCGGACGACCCAAATCTATTTCGGGGTTTCTACCCTGGAATGCCTCGATCTTTCGTCACCAGAACTCCCGAGTTCCCGATTCCCGATTTCCCGAAATAGGAGATCTCACGACATGTGGCCTCCTTTAAACGGACGGTCCAGATCTATTTCGGGGCTTTCTCCCTTATTCATTGGGGGTTTAACCCTCGGGTATCTCCTGACAGATCCAACGACTGTCGGGTTTTCCAGCCGAGATCTGACGGCTCAGACAGGTTCCTAACTTGTGCATTCTCCCACGACTTCCTGGACGGGGAAAAATCAACGGTCCAGATGTTCTCATGGACCTTGGGGATCTACGGTCCCGATCTCTTCGCTACCCACAAAGACACAGAAAGACAAAGTGGTAAGGCATTTAACATCCTACTTTCTCCTACCAAAACTAACGGTCATGAGTGACCACAGATTTCTCGACGGGATCTCGTCCGTCAATCAAAACCTATCAAGGTTAAGGTACTTATCTTTCCAGCTTCTTCTTCTTATCTGACGGTCATGAGTGACCAAAGATCTCCTGACGGGATCTTGTTCGTCAATTCGATACTTATCAGGGATTTCTTAAGGCCTTGTGCCTCCACGTCCTCCTTCCAGGGTCTTGATGGCTTTTTCAAGAAGGGTATCTCTATGGGGACGTTTACCCAGGGTACTATCTGAGGCAGATAAGGGTATCTCTCTCCCGAGAACCAAGCATGAAGTCTAAATTAGATCAGTATGCATATAAATAACGATTTAAGAGAACATAAGCCACACGTAGTCTTTCCATTATAAACATACAACTACCAGTACTGATCAAAACATCATACAAACATTCTTATAATGAAGTCATTCACAATTTCATAGCTTATGATCATAAATGTCAGCATACATATATTTCAAGATGCCAAAGGAAAAACACTTATCAGAAAGTAACACCAGGGGTTATGCAATTGCTGAGAGGGGTGCTCATGTCCACCCAACCGTAGGCTCAACGAATCCCAACGGATTTACCACTAGCCACCCCCGAGCTGAGACCATGATGCTGTGAGAGTGCGTTTCTGTTTGCCAGTGACCAGGAGCGAATGTTACTCTCCTTCCTCTCTGCTATCACTCACTTTGCATATCGCCAAAGTTCTCTTTCTCCCCTCGCGTCTGCCCCCAATCGCTTCTCCCCCACGCCTTATCCTCTTGTGAGGTTGGGTGTGACACGATTTCCCTCGCGCTGGTCAGGCCTGACGACTCTATGGATGGGCGGTTCACCTCCCCATCCCTCATTAATTCCCGAGGAGCCATCTACCTACCAGCCTGTGAGACATTTAATTTGGGGCCAGTGAGCCGCTTTTGGTTCTCCGGGCCAGTGGAGTCCAAATACGGTATTGATTTTCGATGGAAGTTAATGCCACCTTTCCAGGTGCCTTCCACCGCCTTTCTGCAGCCATCGTGGTCTCTTTTTCGGCATATCCCCTCTCAACAGTCCTGCAATATAAATTCATAATATTATTCACATTCATCGACCTTTTCCACAAGGTCCATTCACATCACATATTCACATTTCTGAGTTTGCCACAATTCTTGGCCAGTCCAGTTATTTTTACAAACTAGGGGAAACAGGGTGTTACAATTATGCTTGTCAAGGACTTCGTCATATATAGACTTTCCAACTTGCTCCATAAGCCTGATGTCATATCATCTCTTACGATATTAAACAAAACCTCATCCGCTAGACATAAACAAATGGTGCTAAGAGCTTTCGCATCCAGATCCTCCCATTCCCATTCCAGCATGGCTGCTGGTTTCTTTGGATTGCCTGCCAATGCTTTTTGCAACCCTTGTTGCACCAATAAATCCCACATCTTGAGCTTCAAGAGCTCAAAGTTCTTTTTATTATTGAACTTTTCAACTTCAAACTTCAAACTCTGCATCTTAGCCTAGCTTATAAAACCTAAAGGCCCAAATCACTGCAAAAAAAAAAATCCTTTTAAATGTGGAGAAATAATAGTATTAACCCAAAATATTTAATAAAAGGTTTATTTAAAAAATCCTTTTACCAAACTCACCTTTTATTTAAAAAATAGAATTCACCTTTTAATAAAATATTCAATTTTAATTCCTCCACCCTTTTTGAATGTTTTAAACATTCACCTCAGGACTCTTCAACTTTAAAAGTTAATTTAAGCAAAATTAAAAGTTAATTTGTTAGTATTCATTATTAATATGTGATAATGTTTTGTTAAATTTTATTCAATTAATTATTCAAATTTATTTTTATTTTTCATGTCAGCTTGTTTCCTGATATACATTTTGCACGTCCGTGATATACATTGTGCACCCAATACTTCCGGTCATATACATTTTGCACCCTACGAAGTCTCGGGTTTACGGAGTAGCTGGTTCACATTTATAGTCATGCTTATGTATCACGTGACCTGAAAACAACATGAGATTTAATAATTTATAAAATATTATAACATTGTATCAAGATTTATAGTAATTTATATAATGCTATAACACTTTTTATTTAAACAATTATAAACAATTATTTAAATTTTATTCAATATTATTTTTAATGTTTTTAAATGTAAATTTGGAATTTTGATTTTGTTTATGATAATAAATGTTTGTACCTAGAAATTTATCCTTCTTGACTCTAGAGTTAAAATGGATATATACTTGTATATACTATTTTATATTAATATTAATAAATATATTATAAATTAAATTTATGATATCTATTAGATAATATTAATATTAAATATCGTATTCATTATTAATATGTGATAATGTTTTGTTAAATTTTATTCAATTAATTATTGAAATTTATTTTTATTTTTCATTTTTCATGTCCAACTTGTTCCGTTATATACATTTTGCACCTAACAATTACGGAGTGGCTGGTTGATGGAGTCGCGGGTTCACATTTTTCATTTTTCATGTCCAGCAACAATTACGGAGTGGCTGGTTGATGGAGTCGCGGGTTCACATTTTTCATTTTTCATGTCCAGCTTGTGGCGGAGTCGCGGGTTCACATTTTTCATTTTTCATGTCCAACTTGTTTTGCACCCAACAATTACGGAGTGGCTAGTTGGCAGAGTCGCGGGTTCACATTTTTCATTTTTCATGTCCAGCTTGTTCCGTGATATACATTTTGCACCCAATACTTCCGCCATTTTGAGTGGGTTCACATTTATAGTCATGCTTATGTATCAGGAGTCCAACCCCGACCAACAACAACATGAGATTTAGTAATTTATAGAATATTATAAAATTGTATCAAGATTTATAGTAATTCATATAATGCTATAACACTTTTTACTTAAAGAATAGTATAAACAATTATTTAAATTTTATTCAATATTATTTTAAATGTAAATTATGAATTTTGGAATTTTGATTTTGTTTATGATAATTAAGGTTTCTATTTAGAAATTGATCATTCTTGAGTCTATTTATTTTTATTTTTCATTTTTCATATCTATTGTTCTGTAATATATATTTTGCACCCAACACTTCCATTGTATACATTTTGCACCCAACAAGTATACATTTTGCATCCAACAATTATGGATTGACGGGTTGACAGTGGTGCGCACAACAACATGAGATTTAGTAATTTATAAAATATTATAACATTGTATCAAGATTTATAGTAATTTATATAATGCTATAATATTTTTTTACTTAAATAATAATATAAACAATTATTTAAATTTTATTCAATATTATTTTTAATGTTTTTAAATGTAAATTTGAAATTTTGGAATTTTGATTTTGCTTATAATAATACAAGTTTGTACCTAGAATTTGATCATTCTTACTCTACAGTTAAAATGGATATATATTTGTATATACTATTTTATATTAATATTAATAAATAAACTATAAATTAAATTTATGATATCTATTCTATGTTTTGTTAAATTTTATTCAATTAATTATTAAAATTTATTTTTATTTTTCATTTTTCATTTTGCACCCAACAATTACGGAGTGGCGTTGGCATAGTAGCGGATTCACATTTTTCATTTTTCATGTTCAGTGTGTTCAGTGATATACATTTTGCACCCAACACTTCCATCGTATACATTTTGCACCCAACAATTACGGAGTGGCGGAGTTGTGGGTTCACATTTATATTCATGCTTATGTATCATGAGCCCGACTCCGAAGGACCGCAACATGAAATTTAATAATTTATAAAATATTATAACATTGTACCAAGATTTATAGTAATTTATATAATGCTATAACATTTTTTACTTAAAGAATAGTATAAACAATTATTTAAATTTTATTCAATATTATTTTTAATGTTTTTAAAGGTAAATTTGGAATTTTGAAATTTTGATTTTGTTTATGATAATAAAGGTTTGTACCTAGAATTTGATCCTTCTTGACTCTACAGTTAAAATTAAATTTATGATATATATTCTATAATATTAATAATAAATATAGTATTCATTATTAATATGTGATAATGTTTTGTTAAAATTTATTCAATTAATTATTAAAATTTATTTTTGTTTTATTTTTATTTTTCATGTCTAGTCTTTTCAATGATATACATTTTGTACCCAACAATTATGGAGTGGCGAGTTGATTCACATTTATAGTCATGCTATGTATCACTAGTCCGACCCCATTTATAGTTATCACTAGACAGACGACAACATGAGATTTAGTAACTTATAGAATATTATAACATTGTACCAAGATTTATAGTAATTTATATAATGTTATAACACTTTTTACTTTAAAAAAAGTATAAGCAATTATTTAAATTTTATTCAATATTATTTTTAATGGTTTTAAATGTAAATTTGAAATTTTGAAATTTCGATTTTGTTTATGATAATAAAGGTTTGTACCTAGAATTTGATCCTTCTTAACTCTATAGTTAAAATGGATATATACTTGTATATACTATTTTATATTAATATTAATAAATAAACTATAAATTCAATTTATGATATCTATCCTATAATATTAATATTATACTTGTATATACTATTTTATATTAATATTAATAAATAAACAATAAATTCAATTTATGATGTCTATCATATAATATTAATATTAGATATAGTATTCATTATTAATATGTGATAATGTTTTATTAAATTTTATTCAATTAATTATTTAAATTTATTTTTATTTTTCATTTTTATGTCTAGTTTGTTCCATGATATACATTTTGCACCCAACATTTCCGTCATATGCATTTTGCACTTTTGCACCCAAAAATGTCATATACATTTTGCACCCAAAAATTACGGAGTCACGGGTTCACATTTTTCATTTTTCATGTCCAGCGTGTTCCATGATATACATTTTGCTTTTTCATGTCTAGCTTGTTCCATGATATACATTTTGCACCCAACACTTCTGTCATATACATTTTGCACCCAACAATTACGGAGTAGCGGGTTCACATTTATAGTCATGCTTATGTATCATGAGTCCGAAAGCTAATGACAACAACATGATATTTAATAATTTATAGAATATTATAACATTGTATTAAAATTTATAATAATTTATATAATTCTATAACACTTTTTACTTAAAGAATAGTATAAACAATTATTTAAATTTTATTTAATATTATTTTTAATGTTTTTAAATGTAAATTATGAATTTCGAAATTTTGATTTTGTTTATGATAATAAAGGTTTGTACCTAGAAATTGATCCTTCTTGACTCTGCTTATTTTTATTTTTCATTTTTCATGTTTAGCTTGTTCCATATACATCTTGCACCCAACACTTCTTTCATATACATTTTGCACCCAACAATTCCGTCATATACATGCGAATGAGTAATTTATAGAATATTATAACATTGTACCAAGATTTATAGTAATTTATATAATGCTATAACACTTTTTACTTAAAGAATAGTATAAACAATTATTTAAATTTTATTCAATATTATTTTTAACGTTTTTAAATGTAAATTTGGAATTTTGATTTTGTTTATGATAATAAATGTTTGTACCTAGAAATTGATCCTTGTTGACTCTAGAGTTAAAATTGATATATAGTTGTATATACTAGTTTATATTAATATTAATAAATAAACTATAAATTAAATTTATGATATCTATCCTAAAATATTAATATTAAATATAGTATTCATTATTAATATGTGATAATGTTTTATTCAATTTTATTCAATTAATTATTCATTTTTTTTTTCATGTCCAACATGTTCTGTGATATACATGTTAAGTAAACATTTAAGGCTCCAAGGCAGAACCGTCCAAGGGCCTCACGCTGTGTAAACATTTAAGAAATAATGCATGTGGTAGGTTTTACTTACGTTAAGTACTTAATAATAATAATAAATAGACAAACCTTAGATACGCTAGCATATCAAACATTGAAATAAATTTAACTAGCAGAAAATGCTAAGACAAACATTTGAACTAATGCTAGCATTAATTCATCTTCAAGCAATGCATAAGAAAATATATGATTCAAAAACACCGTATACGATAAAAAAGTTTGGATATGCTAACATATAAAACATTGAGAATAGCGAAGCCGGCGATAAGACCTCCAATCTGTTATCCAATCAGATCACGACATATATGGTACTTTTTATTATATAAAAATCAATGTTTTTTGTTCCCTAGTTCCAACATTAGATATTATGCAAATATTTGTGGTCAAAGGACAAACTAATACGAGGTCAACGAATTATTGATCGCTATAGTCCCTCTACGCCTATGACAGGGACTAATAACAAAGTCAACCTTTCCTTTCATAATTTAAAGTTTTTCAATTAACCTTTCCATGCACGGACCACACGTTAACTTCCTTAACAAAAAAATTTCAACTCCAAAAACAACATACGTTGCCCTCATAAATTTTTTTTTAAAAGCCGCCGCACCTCCCAAGTGAGTGGCTTGCGTGCTTCAAAGGGTTACCGCACCTCCTGTGTGGCTGGCCTGCGTAGAGCTCGAAAATTAACTGTGGAGCCGCCACACCTCCCGACGCATCCAGGCTGCGAAAATTTCAAAAAACCGTCGCACCTTCCGACACATCCAGGCTGCGGAAATTTCAAATTTTTTTTGCCTTTACGGGCTTACGTGAATTTATACATTCACACAAGAAACTGAATATTAAATGCAATCCCTATCCATATTCTAGCTTGGTCTATTTGGTTGTAACCAACACAGAATAATATGATCCAAATCTATCATTAGAGGAATTCGTTGTCACCAAAATCCAACAAAACCATTGTTTATAAGCTCCATTCTGAAGGAGAACAATAGACAAATCTGAGCAGCCACTTCCAATGGTAAATCATTACAAAGGGTGAGCGATTTGTTTGAGCTAATCTCCATCCCAATGAATAAACAAACAACCTTTAAGAGAAGATTAAAAGATCTCCACTCCCTTACCGTACCTTGCCAAAAAGGAGAACATAATCGACGAAGTTTTTTTTTCTAGTTAAGTATCCGACGTTGATTAATTTCTTTAAGTTACTATTTTATTTTCACTTGGCACCTAGCCTCAGTGTATTTTACAAGTACAAATTTTTTTCTTAGGTGTGTACAATACTATTTTTTCTTTTCTAATTTTTTTTTGTGTAATTTCTTTTTTGTCTTGGAATATCTGGATGAAAAGTGATTTAATCAACAACAATTAACTATTGATAATTTTGCAGATTTTGTATGCTATGTAGTTGCAGTATCATCTTAGATCTCGATTGTTATCCATGCAACTGCACATTGAATTGTGTGTTTCATATTGTGTTGATAATCTATCACATGGTTCTTAATTTTATTTATTTTTAAATCATCAGAGGCGAGTAGTTAGTGTCTACTTAGACACAAACTGTGTTGTTATCACTTTTTCTTTGACTGCCTAGGAGACGAGGCTAGAATTTACAAAAGAAAACAGAATGAGCCAAGATTTTAGTGTATGTTATATTTTGTGATAATGTCACATTTGAGTTTTGAGTTTTTTGTATTTCTAAATCATCGAAAGTTAGTACTTCGACACAAAGTGTGTTGTTGTCACATTTGTTTGGACTACCTAGGAGGGACTAGAATTTGAGAAAGAAAAGCAATGAGCATAATAGATTTCAGTGGCAACTTTAAAATCAGTTGTTTCAACCAGGTTGAACTGTTGTATCTATTCCACGCTTTTATTTTTTAGCATTTACATTAATTTTAAATTCAAAAAGATGTATAGGTGCCAACTTCCAAGGGAAGGCTTTATTCCTTGTCTCAATTTTTTTTTTTTGTATTTGGTTGAATTGGCAACTAGGTCAAGTTCGTACTCGCATGACACAGGGTTGATTCCGACCACTACTACTATAATCTTCAGGCATGCCTACGTTGCCCCACATGTAGCACATAAGGTAAGTTGGCATTTCGAACTGGTAACCTCACATAATGGAGTGCCTCAGCAGTGCACTCTATCACTGTGTTGATGTGGGAAAAATCACCCTTTGTCAACAACAGGGATACCCCCGATAAGAAGTCCCAATCAAACCTCTCATCGTTTGGAATAGGGAACTCGTTCAGATTCTAGCCCAACAACCATTGTTGGTTTTGGTTTTACCGATTGTGGCCTGTTCCATCGATGAAGGTGAAAGATGGATGGTTATGCAAACGAAAGATGTAGGTGAAGACTATGTAAATGCATGAAAGAGATCTAATCTACTTCGAATCTATCCTATCCTCATTGGGAGTGAATTATCGTGAGTAAATGGGCTGTAGTGAAACCAAATTTTTCATAAACCCCAATCAGATAGTTGTTACAATGGTGTAAAATTAGAAACACATGCATACAAACATACAAATAGAAAAGTCTAAATTATATCTCTACATACACCAACAACTCATATGCTCAGGATGTATAATATAATGAAGAATAACAACACTGCAAGAGGAACATAGATTGCATCTGAAAAATCTATTAGCAAAGATGTCCTTACAACCCATGTGAACATCATACATTTCGCTTGAAATAGTTCGCAGCAAAACAACAACACATGCAAGTTTTTTCTCTCTATCAAAAGCTGGCCTCGAGGGATTCTCAATATTAACAATTTCAGTAATAGTGTATCTAAGCTCCAAGGAATGGCTTCTCAATTTTAGTTAACATTGTGTTCTCAAAATAGTTAAAAAATGTACAATGCTTGAAGAGCCAAAAAAAAACCCTCTTTGGTTAAAATCCTAGTATTTATCAAAACACAATCCTTTGTGACCTTTTATTTACCACCATTTGTCCTTATCCTCTTTGTAATGACGAGGGAACAAAGTTAGCGATTGCGTTTCGAGTTTTCCCTTTAGCATTGGTGGGCCGTCATGGATTTAAACTATAGTCCATTGTAAAGACTAGTTTGGACATTGGAACATCTTTGTTATCTGACTTTGATAGTTGATTATCATGGGGTTTAGACCTCCTCTTCAACCATTTGTGTTATATTTTATTTGCTTCTCCTCTATCACTGCAACAACTGTTGTTACTGTTGTTTTGTCATCCTTGGATGTAGATCACATTGCGGGGATGTTGAGTACGACCTCCTCTTGACATTGGTACCCGACACCATATCAACATGCGACAAATCAATGACATTAGATTGACTTTGAAATAAACTGTTAGAACTAAGCATTTGAAACCATAGAATTAAAACACTAACTAAACAAGGGTTTGTATATGCTTCCCTGAGTTTCTTTCAGGGTTCCTCTACTTGCGGTTGAGGTGTTGTGTTCATCCGAGACTGTTGACAAGATGTCAGATATTTATCCTGAAAAACGCAGACAATTAGTGGGGATTTTCTCGAATCATATAATTGGGAAGTTGTAGATCTCCGAAATGGCTTTCCAAGGATATAAAGAACACATGAAACGGATACCCGAGTCAAATGTTATGGCTAAAATATAGAAGGTTGTTTGGTAGGGTCCTATTATTGTTTCATAGTAGTTTGCACGAATTCCTCCATTGTGTATTGGAGCAGTTCGTGGGAACTTATCTGGTTTGAACCAGAGCTCATCACACAAACTTCTCCGATGTAAATCGAAAGACATCTTGGGAGCTTCTCCGGGTGGACCGGATGCCAAGTTGCGAACTTTGTCGGGTGTGGACTGGCACCTATTTTGGGACTTCTCCGAGTGATCACGTTTGTGCACATTCTTTTAAGCTCTTCGGGCAAGTGGTCGTTGCAAAATCTGAGCCTAGATTGTTACCATGCATCATTGTTGTCCTCATTGCTAGGTCGTATGATGTTTGTTTACGTTATTATCTGTTGACTCTCCTTCCAAGGTTTTTCAGTGTTCTGGGCAATGCAGGTTTCACATAATCCATATGAGAATCTCCATTGCTTGTTCGGATACAATTTGCATATCTCCACAAGTTCTTTGTATATACATCAGAACATCACTGAAGGGATATGTCAAATAACGACTCCATTTATTTCTCATTTTTAAATGAAACAGACTCATGAATAGGTGCCTTGTCGTGTGGGTTAAAAAATTCAAGCTCCCCAGCTAAGACTTCCTTATCTAGCCAAAACCTTACGTGCTTCTCGACGAGATTTTGATTCACCTAAAATTTCATGAGAGGTGGGTTCAACCACTGGCTTTTCACGCACAAAATTTTGATCCGATTTCTTTCCATTACACCAAACTGTTACTTCCAATTGCTCAGATAAAGCATTCAGTACATAAACACCAATTCCATGCAATCCTCCAAAAACATTATAATCACCGCTTTCCCCACCAAACTTGCCTCCAACACGTAACACCGTCGAAACAATCTCTAAAGCAGACTTGTGTGTAACACAACGTAAATATATGGGAAACCCTCAACCATCATTTGCGATGCTAACATGCCCATCAAGGAAGATAATAACATTTATGCATGTGGCAAACCCATCTTGGGCCTTATCTATGGCATCATCCAAAACTTCATAAACCAAACGATGGAAACCAAAAATCAGATCCTTCACCAAAATCACATTGCTCTTGTAGTAACAAATTGAAACCATCCAATATCTAAATGGTGCCTTTGGCGAAGCAAGAGTGTTGCACTCAATATTTAACTTTTCAAAGTGCCCTTTTCTTGCACAACCATGAAAACATCAACACTCTCCAAGTTCAACGTTACAAATTCCATGACCACTGCAACCATCCTCACAATTTTTGTCAATGATAGTCTCATTGATGTGAACTAATATCGCGATATCATGGCATCTAGTTAGCCACTTCCCCATATCAATCTTCCATGGTGCATCTCTGTCAAGGATTTCTCCATAAGAACAATAACTCTTTGGGTATTTATCTTGTTCAATATTCTTATCACATGTGGAGGACCTGCTTTCCCATGTTTTTGAATTAGGTTTCCATATCGTGCCTTGCGTAGGTCTCACTAACGATGATCTTCTCAATTGCTCCGATATCACCAGATATGTTCCCCTTAAGTTCTTCGATCATTCACCGACGAGGTTCCCATTAAATTTGCCAGTGAGGTCAGCGCAGTTCCCTTTAATTTCGCTGGTGAGGTATGCCAACTCCCTTGCATTGTCGCTAGTTCAATGGATCTCTACTTCACCTTCTCACTGGTTGTGTGCTTCGCTCCCATCGTGTTGTGAATATTGTTTTCAAAGTTTTACTCATCGATGGATTCTCTCCCAATCCGGTGTCACATCATCAAAGTTGGCTCGGTGGCACTTTGGCGCAATCAACCATGCATGCCTTCTATCACAGTTTTGTGGCAACATGTGCCTAGATTGTGAGAGATCGACATAATTAGTGTGATATTCAAGTGTTGCATCATCTTTTCCATCTTACATTATGGTACTGATGGATTGGTAAATGAAAGGCAACCCATGAGGGATTTCAACGAATTCAACTATGTGCTTCAATTCCCTTATAGACGATGCCAATATTCCCTTCAGAATGGATGCATTCAAGAGAAAACCATGCAAGCAAAGGATCTTCACTTTTCCTTTTGTCGACAAAACCTCCTCAATATTACAATGCATTTGTCCTATATTGTTTCTGCATTTTGTTTTAATTCATCACTCAGCCTGGTAGAATCAGGTTCTATTAAATCCATATGGTCACTCTTGGTGGTGTTTAGTCCGTCATGTGAATTATTTTTACTTTCTTCTGGATACTTTGACAAGTCTTCATTATCACTATTTTATGACAGCTCGTAGATATAAGTTGGGCTCTTTTTACTTAGCATACTTGAAAACCGACATTGATTGCAGACTAGGCCTAGTATTAAGCAATTGTAATATTGGCAGCGTGAAGTATAAACATCAAAGGGATTATTAGTCCCTAAAGTTGCACTTGACCGTGAGACGACAAGCTAGGGCATCATCAAGTTATTGCAATGGTATTTATGAAAGGTTTTTGAATAGGTTTTTAAAAAATGGTTGAAAGCTGGCTCAAGGATTTAATAAAACATATAATTTAATGTAAAAGCAAGTAAATATCTCACTGGCTTAGTAAATGGTAGACACTTTAATAGATCAGATGGTAAGGTAAATAAAGAAAGAAAGGTATGTGAGTATCTAGTTTGTCAACTCACACATGGATTTATTATTCCAAAATATCATTAAGAAACAATAACATGTACTTGAAAAACAATCTTAATTATGAACAAAAATAGTAAAATTTTCATTGTGTCACTCACAATCAAGAAATCATATGCATTGCAATAGAATAAATGTATTCAAGTAAGAAAAGAAACAGATAAAGATATGAAAAGAAGCTCTGATCATCAACATGCATTTTCCATTTAGTACCAATATGAAATATAGTCTTGTCTTACAGTGGAGTCTTTACAAAAAAGGTCCTTGAATGCCCAACTAATCGACCCCCATACAGTCTTTACAATGTCTTTTTAAAACACACAGATTACTCCTGTAGATCTTATTTTTTAGATTACAGCTTTGCAACCGGATCATATCAACGGACTATTTCCTAGGAGATAAAAACTCATACGAGCACTTCTAAAGCTTATAATGTAGTAGGCTCAACATCGAATCTGAATATAGATAACGAGACAGCTTGATAAGCTTTGTAAATCCCATAAAAAGAGGAATACTATCTCGCTGAGCTGGATCATCTGAAATACCTAAAAGTTTCATTTGAACGAAGTATTAAGAACAAAAATGCTCATCTTTACTATATTGGTAACATCATGGAGTAATCAAATTTGAAGCAGATTTTCCTTGAATTGTCATGGTATGATGACTGCAGAAGCTTTGGTGTCTCTCTATTTGAGCTTAGTTGTTAGCACAACATTATGCCAATATAATCTTATATTGGATTCTCTTACCTCTTTTAGCAATGCCTTCTACTCTTTTCTTTTCCTTTTGAAATCTTGTATATTTTCTTGTTGTTTAGCATTCCATTGCTCAACAAAGGATTTTTCTTTCTTCAATTTCTTAATCATACTCTGCAGCTCATTTACTCTGTCATTTTCTTTCCTTGCTTCCACCTTGAATTCTGGATATTCTTCTACTGGGGTAGGTAGGTTCAAATCTATTGAAGCTTGGGGTTTCCTTAGTTTAATTACATATTTTTAAGATAGAAGAGTACTAAGGTCCTCTTTTTTTGTGATTTTTAAGTCTCTAGTTTCTGGAAGATCTTGCAACTGGTCTATTTCTGGAAAAAGAACATTTTTCTCATCATTAATTACATCTGTGCCTTTGAATGTAGATTTAGATACTGAAGTTGACTTTGTAGTTTCCCTGGTCACAGGTCATCTTGAATACTGTGCAATTTGTTTTCCCTTTTCACATTTCTTCTTTCGTTCTTCAGATTCCATCTCTGACCTGTGTAAAGAAGATGCCAAAGCCTGTTTTTTTATCTCTTTCTTGGAATCTTCTGAATTGTCTTCTATGATTATGAGGTTTTCCTTCTTGATAGAAGGATGAAACATGGCTTTTGAATTCAGTCTCAACTTGTTTGCAACTCTGGTAGAATTTCTTCTAGGATATTTAGGTACATGTGTATTTTTCTTACTCTGTTTCTTACCTTTTGTAGTATTCTTGCATGTAGGTTGTTTCTTCTGTTTAGTTGGACTTTGAAATGGACTTGTGATGTAATCTTCAGGTTCATCAAATTCCCTTTTTATATCTGGATCAAAATGGATAGCAGTCTCTTCATCCATTTTAATTTTCTTACCTTGACTGGTAGTGCCTTTCTCATTAAGTTTACCCATAGGAAAATCACCAATACCTTGTCGTGTTTGTAATTTTCTCTTGCCAGCATGAGTTACCATGGATTCAGAGGAATTTTCTTTCATCAAAACCTTAGTGGCTTGAGAGGTTTGTTTCTCTTTTACATGTTTCTTCTCCTTGACAGTTTTAGACTTAGTTTCCTGTAAATTAGGTTTTAATGACTGGATTAACAAGTCCCAAGACCTCTTAACTTCATTTAAGGAAAATACTACCAACGTTTTGATCAATCCTTGATGAAAAAGACTATTTTTTGTTTTGCTGTTGCAGGATGTGACCAAATCCTCTTAGACATCTTAGATAAATTTTTTAATAAGAAATAAGGTAAGTTAAGAGGGTAATCACCATTTACATGGATCAATAGTCTAATATGATAGATATGGACCAGAGAAAATCTGCTTTCACATGTAATGTACCCGTGGATAATCAACAGAGAAGTGTGCCATTCTTTCCTCACCCAGCTGTGTGGGATACCCTCGCTCCAATTGGGGTTTTGTTTTTTTGGAATTAAAAACTGATTTACAAACTCCATAACTACATTATATGAAATGCTCTGTCATGTGCATGAGAAGTTTACCAACTACAGATTCAAAACCATCGAAATTATGTGCGAATGTCATAGAAATTAGTTCGTCATGACCTTGGAATGTCAAGAAGAAGTCAAACCAACCAACATCCTTAAAATTTTGTGCCATCTAAGGAAATGCTTCGAGCAATTCTGTTCCTTTTGGCTCCAATCTGGGTATCTGACCACTCTTTTTGGACGCCATGACATTGATACAAGCCTGCACAAAATTTCTAAGAATATCGAGGGTTTGATCTCCAACTTTCGAGAGCTATTGAAAACTGAGAGTTATCTCTTTACCTGCAAAGTATGTGTAGAATGATAGACATAATAAAATAGGCAGATTACAATTTCATTCACATGGAATAATAATCTGGCGTGTTGATTTGATGTCAAGGTGGCGAGTACAGCCAAATCCTCTGAATTTAGCTGTCATCATAAGAATAACAACCTGAAATAGATCATATAGAGATGTGTAGATCCTATAATAATGATTTTTAACGTTAGAACACGATCTCGGTAAGGTGGCGCATGCAAAACAATCATTACTCCTGGTGCTGCAAGAATAATTGCCCACAACTAATTTGGATCGTTATTGCTTTCATGGCGGAAAGTGGGTACTGTAGTAGTTTCCATTATGTTCGTTGGTGAGTTCAAGAATCATCTCTGGTTCAAGTCATACGAGCTCCTCGCATTGCTGCCAGTGAAACCAGTGAAGTTCCTATCAAACGCTCCAGTTGTTACCAATTGAGTTCGTTTTAACTTCGCCGATATACAACCAGATGTATATGCCTCTTCTATATATGGTTGAATAGATATAGATGTCAAGTGAATTGATATTGGAGATGTTTCTCTGAACTTATCCGGTGACTTCATAGCTATTCCAATTAACTTTGTCGGTCCCATTCGAAGATATTCTTCTTAAATTCTCCGGTATCACTGGAGCACTTTCCATTAAATTTGTCGGTGATTTCAGAGCTGTTCGTTTTATCTCTGTTGGTGGGTACTGGAGGATTTTCTTCAATGTCATCTGGTTGTACCGACGATGTTCTCAGCAAGTCCTCGAGTGATTCAACATTCATTACTTCACCATTCATGTTTTTTTCTCTCTGTTTTAATTATTATGTATTTAAATTTAATTTAAATTTGAACGAGTTTAAACCTAAACTAAATTTAAATGCAAAATAGTGGAAATTCAAACATAATTGATTTAAGTTGAACTCAATTAAATTTTAAATAACCAAGCAT
>ML816979.1:196900-226899 GCA_009831015.1 Picea engelmannii
TGGTCTGCTTGTCATTTTTGTTTCCATTGAAAGATTGGTTTGGGTTTTTGTTTATTGCTTGTTCATTAATCTTTGGTTTTCCTCACTTTCACCATCATGGTGTAGATCCTTTTTGAAAAGTAAAAAACATTTTTCTTTCAAAAGCATTTTCGTCTTCGAAAATATTGAAAATAAATTGTTGAAATTATTGAAAAAGAACCAATAGAGAATTGTCATTATTGCGTGATTTGTTGAGATTGCATTTCAAAGAAAATTGTGTATCGTAGTTCAAGATTGTTCCATAACACTTATCTTTCCCTCCCGTACATAGGATTCATCGAACGAAAATTGATATACTTCATTCCTATCTACGCATTGTTGGGTCAGAGTCTCACACAACATCAATTTCATCTCCATTTCCTTTAAGTAACAACAACCATTAATAACATTGCGCAAATTTTAAAATTTAACTAGTAACTCTTTTCTAGGGCTCTATTACACCAACATTTAGCTAGGCTAGTGCTTTGGAATAGGTAGAGAGATACACTCTCCAAAGCACAAAACACACAATAGCATCTTGTGTTAAGGAGTGTCAAATTCCATTTACAACATTTTGTCCTGGGAAGCCCTTCTCACACAAGGGTCAAACCCGAGGTCGCATTGATATTGATAGAGTTACTCCCCCTGCTTTGTTGATATCGGTGTAGAGATTGCACATATTACAGAGGTCACTTGGAGGTATACCCACAATGATGAGTGGAAGCCTCTTGAGTTGATTTCGGGCTAGATACCCTTCCCTTGCGTGTGGATCGGACTGTCGACTGTCCCCCTCAGGATTTATCATTGTCGGTGGTAACCTTAGTGGCCCATCTTCTTAGGGACTTACACAAGGTGACTGTGAAGGGGCAAGTCTTCACGGTACTTGGAATCAACGTTGGCCAAACTCACTTGGGCTCCTTGGAGGGTATACCCACAATTATGTGTGGGAGCTTTCACCAGGGTGTAAGTCCGTTAAGCAAGTCGTCAGCGTAACTATTCCACCCTAGCCCAGCCCCTTCTCATCTCGTTGTTGCGACGTTGGATTTCATCACCAACTAGTGACTTCGAAATTAGAAGGTTTTGTTTGCTTGGTATTGTTTCCTAGATTTTATTTACTAGCGCGTGTTGTTTGTTCACCCAAGTTGACCATAGGATTTTCTTATTAAGTTTGTAACTCGTTCACAATAGATCCTCCATGTCGTTCACGTAGAATGCAGGGTTTATCTCCAGAGCATCTGGAAGGTTCTCAACCCCTGCCTACAAGCTCACCTGAGGGCTCTCCTCAACAGAGTGAAGTCCAAGACATTACCACTCCACAAGTGGAACAAACCGACTCTATAGAACATTTCCGAATTACCAATACTCGAGAGGACTTTCGACTTCACCCTGATTCTGAAAGACAGATTATGCGAGTGAATTCTTCCGGAGACTTAGTTGTTGTGTCTTCTGGATCACCGATTGGACCCTTTCCAGGAATTGAGGGCCAAGATCCTTTTTGGTCTACGAGCGTTTTTAGACTGGACCTTTTTGGTGCAGGATCAGGCGTTGAAATCACTATCTCACCTTTGTTCCCCGAAACCTCTAACCCAGACACAGTATCGTTTACTACTGCCTATTATTTTCCTGGTACGGACGACCCGTGATCTGACCACATCTTGACCATCCCTATAGAAATGGTCCATTACACAGATACTACGAGTATTTACACCGGGATTATCGCGATTAGTCAAGCCCCCATCGACACACCGCTCTCGCCTAGTGTCACCCCGACACTACCACCTGGGTATCGTGTATTGAATGCTTCTATTCCCACTCCTACGCAAACCCCATCCGGCACTCCTGGTGGTCCCTCTTCTTTTGGGCACTCTCTTCCCAGTTTCATTCCGACACTTCGTCAACCCCCTTTTGGAGGACCTTTCTCGTCCTCTACTGGCAACATTAATCCTAGTGGCACTGTTTCGTCATTCACACCAAATTACCAGATTCCTGTTGGTGGAAAATTTCACCAAGGAGGTTTGATTCAACCCCCCCCCCCNTTGGCGAGCAAATTCCTATTGGAACACAAATCCCAATTGGAACACAATCCCCAATTGGCACACTGCCCCCAATTGGAACACAACCCCCGATTGGAGGACAACCCCCACCGATCCCACCTTATGGAAAAAACATACCTCCATCCTTGGCCTAATATTGGAATCATGTGATACAACATACTCCTCAATCAATTGGGGGGCAACAGGTTCCAGCTGCATCTGTTATACCCCCTAGTATAGGCTAACCATATCCAGGTACGTCCAATCCTATTTGGGGCTCGAATTCTCAAACTCATGTCCTTGTTCAAGGATACAATCCCATGAGCTACTTTCCTCTACAACCACCACTGAATCTACCTGGGTCTTCACATTATATGCAGACTGCTTATGATCCTACTAGTTTGCCGATGGGGCTTCCTCCCCAAAGCCACCAGTACTTGCATGTGAATCGACAGTTACCCTTCTTGGCCACTTTGGATCTCACGGACTTGTCAAGGATTTTAAATGATCCAATTCATCACTCTCCCCAATGGCCCACTATACCAGCCAAGCTACCATCGAACATCCCTAAATTCGACGGTAAAGCGAGAGAGGACCCGAACAATCATGTCATGAATTTTCACCCCTGGTGCTCATCCAACTCGTTGATGGATGACTCTATTCGTTTACGTATTTTTCAAAGGACCCTCACGGGTTCTGATGCGAAGTGGTATATAGAATTACCACGAGGTTTCTTCACCGACTTCAACACCCTAGCTATGGCCTTCCTCACCCACTACTAGTTACCGATCAATTATGAAACGGGGACCGAGATTTTGAGTTCTTTCAAACAAAACAAAGCCACTCATATATCTGATCACAGTCATGAGTGGCGACGGAGACGACGTCTCATCAAACTCGAACTTCCCGATCAGTTGCTGGCAGAGTGGTTCACAAAATCATTTATGAACGACATCGGTCGTGACATCGCCATGGGTGGAGTGGTCACGAAAGAGCAAGCCATAAGTCGTGATCAATACCTTGACCTCATTTGCTCACAAACGGGTACCCTTTACGACTTACTACCTGATGCACCTCGTCCTTCCACTTCCGCCACTTCAACTACTCCAGCTGCTTCTCATGCAACCGACGGTGTGATTGGCACTTTCCATGCCCAACCACATTCCACCACCCCCAAACCTGCTTCTTCTAATGTTCATAATGCTCCATCTCCTGCCCCCCCTAGCGGCAAGACTTCTGAGGTAAAGCGGTTCAATCTACTCCAGCCGGTAAAAACAAATCCAAAAAGGGAAGGGGTAAGAATAAGGAGGACAAAAATACTTCTCAAGCAGAGCGAACCAAAACTCCATCTGTTGACGATAGGGATAAGCGCAAACCTCGATACCCTTGTCTTATATGTGGTGATGATCATTACACGAAGGATTGTCCACGACGCGCCGAGGTCACTAAGTTCCTTCAAGGAGCCCCGAAACCACCTGCTCCGGTCGTTTTGTCCCAACCCTTCCTGTCCCAACAACAGGTCCAATTGGTCATTCATGACCAACCCTCCCCTTCTACTACATCCTATGTATTGATGTGTACTGACGATTCAAAGAAGAACGACATTGCACTCACCACTCGAGCCAAAGATTATTCTCCCTCTAAAGAGAAGGTTGATGACCCACCTCCTTCATTGGTACCACCCTCTCCCGTGACTCCACCTACCAACGGTCCTCTTCGTCTTGAACGACCGAGCCTTGACACAGTTCTTAGACCCCCTGCAAAGGGCGTCGTTCGGAAATCGACTTTCAATCCTCATGCCCGTGCTGCCCAGAACTACAACATTGTTGAAGATCTGGCCCAAGCACCTTCTATGATGTCAGCCCTCGAAGTCCTTCAAATTTGTCCCACACAACGGAAGGCACTGTTGAAATCTATCGGTGGAATCGACGTGATGGACACAAATTTAATAATTTTTGACTTGGAAGATCACATTCCAAGGTTACCCCCTCAACTCGCGTTCCAAATCCAAGTGATTGTCTCTAACAAAAACATTTGTCGAACCGTTATCGACGAGGGTGCCTCGATGTGTGTCATGTCCCTTACTTGCTGGAAAGCCATTGGCTCTCCCTCTTTGACTGAATCCCAAAACACTCTCAAAGCCTTCAATGGCTCCGGTTTTAAGCCCTACGGTGTCCTTCCTTCGTTGCCAATCACGCTAGAAGGCAAAACTGTCCAAGTCAAAGTAGAAGTCTTTGGCGCTCCTCTTGATTACAATCTTCTGCTTGGCCTTAGCTGGATCGATTCCATGCGCGCAGTTGTGTCAACTCTTTTTCATGTGGTACATTTTCCACATCAAGGGAAGGTAGTCACTGTCGACCAATTAGCCTTCTTTAACTCAGATACCCATACTGGAAACGTACCGTTCATCGCTAAAACCCCATCGGGTTATGAGAACGTCGGCGTAGGCCTTCTCAAAGACTCTTCGTTAATGGGTACTTTCCCCATTCCACCGCCCGATGTTCCACACTCATCCATTTCTTCAATCAACATGATCTCCACCTCGATTCACGGAACTCCTGCGTCTCACGACCCATGGATGGTACCTGACCCTGGAGATCATCTTCGTTACGGCGACGAAATGTCGTTAAGTCCGGTCGAATCTGCCTATCAGGCCATTCAATCGGCAACCCCTTCTACCCCCTCTCTTGGTGAGTTATCTCTAGATCCTTTCCATGTCATTTTTCCCACAGACGAGATGATCATGTCTGTCATGGAAGACACCCCTTGGGACGATGGACATCATCGTTCCATCCTCTTCTTGGAGCAACATACCATCGAGAACTACCAACGGATATGGACCCCATCGACCGTTGTCGTCATTTCAACCGTTCCCGAGTCCACACACGATGTGTTTTCCGAAGGGAACTTAAGCAATATCTCACCCACTATTCCCCTCGACATATCCATCAAACCTGGAATTGTCGAAAATGTGCATATCAGAGCTTCATGTTCCCCTGACGAAATCATCACCTACACGTCCCTTTTCAAAGAGTTTCATGACGTCTTTGCCTGGAGCTATGAAGAAATGCCGGGTATTGACCCCGACATTGTGATACATGAGATCAAGACATACCCCAACGCTAAACCCGTCCGACAATGCCTTCGTCCAGTTCACCCACGTAAAGCAGCTGCTATCAAGCTCGAAGTCGAGAAACTTCTCAAAGCCGGCTTTATTTACCCGGTGGCCCTCACTGACTAGGTTTCCAATATTGTCCCGATCGACAAGAAACAAGGCACAATCCGTGTATGCATTGATTATAGGGATATCAACAAAGCTTGTCCCAAAGACAACTTTCCTACCCCCGTTGTCGATCAGATTGTCGACGATTGCGCCGGAAGTGAAATCTTCTCTCTGATGGATGGTTTCTCCAGATATAATCAAATCAACATTGTTCCCAAGGATCAACATAAGACTGCTTTTATTTGTCCTTGGGGCACTTTTGCGTATCGGAAACTCCCTTTCGGTCTCAAGAAAGCTGGCGCAACTTTTCAACGCACTATGTCTTATGCCTTCCATGATATCAAGCACATCGTGCAACCATATCTGGATGACTTACCCGCTCATTCCATGCACCGAGTCGATCACCCAATCCACCTCCGAGCCATTTTCGTTCGATGTTGATTTTACCATATACGCTTGAATCCTCATAAGTGTGTTTTCTGCGTAGAATCCGGCCGACTTCTAGGCTTTATTGTTTCGCGTCAAGGGATCAGGGTAGATCCTTTAAAGGTTGAGGCGATTCTTAATCTCCCTCCTCCTTCTACACTTCGCCAGTTACAAAGTTTGCAAGGGAAAGCAAACTTTCTTCGTCGTTTCATCCCGAACTACGCCGAGATAACGCGGCTCCTAAAGCACGTGGATTTACGCGGCTCCTAAAAAAGGGGTCTGAGTTCGTATGGGATACCATCGTAAACAAAGCCTTCGAATCTTTGAAGCTGTCCCTGACACGTGCTCCGCTTCTCTTCCCCCCTGATTACAGTCGCGATTATTTCCTCTACCTTGCAGCCTCAGATTACACTATTGGTATGGTTCTCGTCCAAGAGGATGATTCTAATGACGAACATGTTATCTATTACTTGAGTTGAAGTCTAACGCCTACCGAAACCAAGTATTTACATGTCGAAAAACTAGCCTTGGCATCCGTCCAAGGTTCAACGCTTCCGACACTATATCCTCTCTTGCAAGACTACAATGATTTCTAACTGCAACCCCATGCAACACATTCTCACACGTCAATTGCTAGGGGGAAAATACTCCAAATGTATTGTGATACTCCAGGAGTTTGAATTGGAATTCGAACGAGCCAAGTCCAAGAAGTCCTTAGTGTTTGTTGAGTTGATATGCAACTTTCCCTATTCTAAAACGGAAAATGTAGCATCCGGTTCATTACCTGATGAATCCCTTTTCCTCATTAGTTATGATGATCTTTGGTATGGCGATATCATCATATATCTCCAAACCCAGACTTTCCAGCCAAATTTGTCTAGTACTGTCCGACGTCGAATATGCTACCAAGCCCGTCAATATATTATCCTCGGGGATACTCTTTATTGTCATGGGATTGACTCAGTTTTTCGATGCTGCCTCACATTCGACGAAGTCGAGAAAGCCTTAAATGACTGTCATTCTGGATCCTGTGGTGGTCATATGTCCGGGTATGCTATTGCCTAGAAGATCTTACACGCAGGGTATTTTTGGCCTTCTTTATTTAACGACTGCATAATCGTCGTCCAAAAATGCCATGCTTGCCAGACCTATAATCATAAGATATGGTCACATCCTGCTCCTCTTCACCTTGTGGTCTCCATTGGTCCCTTTGCGAAATGGGGCATTGATTTCATGACATGTCACCCCAACTCGGCCGGGGGGCACAGATACATTATTGTAGCAGTAGATTACTTTACGAAATGGGCCGAGGCGATGCCGACATTTGATAACACTAGAAAGACCGCAGCGTTATTCATTTTTAATCACATCATAGCTTGTTTTGGTGTTCCTCAGGCTATCGTCACTGATCACGGTAGCCACTTTAGAAACTTTATGATGTCCGAACTCACTGAAAAGTTGGGTCTTCGCCATGAAAACTCAACGCCCTATTACCCACAAGCCAACAACCAAGTCGAAGCAATTAACAAAGTTCTCATAACTATGCTCCGACGAATGATAGGGATTCACAAAACAAGTTGGCACACAATGTTGTTTTCGACATTATGGGCTTACCGGACATCCGTCAAGTCCGCTACTGGGTTTACACCTTTCCGGTTAGTCTATGGTTTGGAATCCATTCTCCCGATCGAATGCGAGATACCCTCTTTAAAACTAGCTGTTGAACTCCTACCAAACACTTCTGCCGAGGAAGAACGTCTATTGTATCTTATACGATTAGACGAAACTCAACGCAATGCTACCCTAGTCATAGAAGCTCAGAAAAAATGTGTCAAGGCCCAATACGACAAACATGTCAAGCCTCACGTTTTCTCCGAAGGAGATCTCGTTATCCTCTATGAACAAGATCGAGATATGCTAGGAGCTGGAAAATTCGAAGCCATGTGGCGAGGTCCTTATATTGTTAGATGAGTTTTGGAAAAAGGGGATTATGAGTTAGTATATTACGATGGTATCCCTTTGAGTGAACCCATAAATGGGTTGTACTTGAAGAAGTACTATGCATAAGATCACTTGTGCACAAGTACCTGTATTTTTATTGTATCATACTTCTTGTGTGTTACTGTAGCTTGCTTTTGTCGTTATCTGGTCTCTGCCCTTATGTGACGTTGTGTTTGATTTCCAAATGTCAGAGTCTTCGCTACCCTACATTGGCTTCGCTGATGGCGCTAGCCGTAGTACTCAGAACCTTGCTTCCACTGCATGGGCAATTTACGCCCCTACAAATGAACTTGTCTCTTTACGAGGTGTGTGCCTCGGCCATGCGACCAACAATATTGCAGAGTATAGAATTGTCATCGAATTGTTGATTGATGCTATCTCCCTCGGAATATGTCATTTGGTTGTGCGACTCGATTCGTAGCTTGTAGTACTACAGTTAAGTAATGTCTATACTATTTGAAGTCCTACTTTGTTACGGGTGTATTTGCGAATTCGCCTCTTGGAACGTTATTTTGATTATATTAAATATCAACATATTCCTCGACGTTTAAATACATTAACTGATGCATTAGCTAACTATGTATTAGACAGACATTTGGGTCATTTATAAATCAATCACATCAATTTTCACACAACACAAGATAAACCGGTAGAAGTTGTATGTATATATAATGATCAAAAAAGTTTTTACAAAAAGTTCTGTCCAAGGACCAAAATTTCAAAATCTAAAGCTCATAACCTCTACAAAGTGACATCATGGATGATGTTCACGGTAACACATGACTGCCCGGGCAACCCTACGAAGCAGTCGGCCAATGGACTCTTACACTCCTACTGTATGACACTGATAACGTCGTGGAACCTCTCCAAGGGGCATGTCCGGAATGTCTGCTATCAAACCCTCTAGGTTTTGTTCCACCACTTCATAATCTTCGGCATCCCATCGTGGCACTGGAGCCACCTCTCCTCATCGTTGAATAGGAGAAGTACCAGGAGGTCGGTAAGGCCCCACGTCTGTGTCATCAAAAAATAATTTTGTATTTAGACCTTGGACGAACATATAAAAACATTTGCATATGATAAAATTCACAAAAACATTTGAAAAGAAAAATGTGTACTTCTTACCAAGATCCCCCCACTAAGAGCCCTCGGGCAGGACCAAGTCCAGATATCCTTGGAAGTCCAACCCGACATAGGCATAATCATCGACCATCAGCATCTGTGGTCGCAACCAGTCGAAGAAGGCATCATTATATTTGATAATTGGTCCAGCTACGTGCCGGGCCATGAGCTGACACCACCTCAACATTCTTGGATCTGTTGGAGCCGGTAAACCCCACTCAACCTACAGCCTCAACAAGGGAACCCTCTTAACAAAGAAGGACACCAACAAAGACCCGTACCCGAATTTCTTCAGGTTGCCTCGCCTGCATTTGGTCAACTGCCTCTTCATGCTACGAAGCACTGCGTCTGCCCAGTTAAAAACCCGAAGCTCAGTACACTCTATGGCATACTGAAAGTAGCTCTGGAGAGCCATGTGAGGAGAAACACTCCCAGCCATATGAGCAATGGTGAACAAAATAGTGCGAAGGGTCAAATCCCGTACTCCCCAAATGACTACTTTCCCTTTTCTCCTCTTTGCCTCTGGAACACAGTGCAAATGACAGTACTCACTCATGGGCATCCCACCACCTCTGCTACCAGTCAGGCTCACGTGGTACCCAGGCCATGACAGTCCTGTCAAGAAGTAAATGTCCTCGATATCCAAGGACAATGTGTGGACCTCTACATGGAATACTTGCTGGTTGAGATCCCACATATGCACAAGGTACTCCAATAACCTGACTTGGGCCCTCATACCCGGGATACGAAAGAATTTCAGGAGACCACAGTCTCGTAAAGTGGCAACGGTGGTCGGATGATTCCCGGCAATGGCATCATATTCTTTATGCTCTCTTTCACGCCATTCCAGAACCATGGTGATAGCTAAATACCTGCATAAGAAGCATAAGAAGAAAGTTAGTAACTCTATTCAACACTTGGTATCTTTTTCATTGAGCAAAACTTTAAACAATTTTCCACTTTGCGGTTCTCGCAGGTGCCCTTTAGGCACAGTGTGAGGTTCTCGTAGGTGCCTGTGGGGTCACCTGCGAGAATGAGGCATTCTTGCAGGCCCCGTGTGGCTGGCCTGCGAGAATGGTTGAGCGCAAATTTAACCCCCAAAACAAACTCAAAACTATGATTCTTGCCAATGAAAATGAAAAATCAAACCATGAAAAGATAGAGGACAAGGAGCTTACCTCACTGCCGGAGACGGTTCGTCAAATGGATGCTCGTAACTCCCGCAATCGAGCGCTAAAATTCAAGGGAAAAAGAGGGGTTTTGGACTCAAATATTGTTAAATTTAAAATGACTATGGTAAAAAGAACTTTTACCCCTTTATATTTACTTTTACTATTTGTTATTGGATTTTATAATTGTTTATTTATTAAAACCTAATGCCTAATACCCTTAGGTATGCGACTTTTGTAGACGTAACGACCTCGATATTCATGCACAGGGATGTGGATATTTTTTCTTCTTCATCGCATGTTTTGATTGTTTTTTATGGTTTTGGTAAAAAACCTCGAGCTTGGTCTTTGTCCGTTCTCATGCTCGAAAATACATGAGAACGCAATCGAGCACACTTTTATCACTTTTTCGGGCTCAACAAGGTTATACGAAAAATGAACCCCCTGGAGTCCTATTTAAGCTCTTTTTAGACTCTCTAAACATGAAAAGATTGCCGAGCGACCTTGCTATTTTCACGCTTGTTAAAGTATTTGAAGAAAGCGTCTGTTGGGCGATAATTTATCTCTTTTTCGGTCTCATCAGACTATTTTACGAAAAAGGAACTGAGAGAGTTCTCTTTTAAGTGTTTTTCCAGACTCTATAATCATGAAAAACCTTCGAGTTTTCTATCTTTGGACTCGTTAAACAAACATCGACAGACCCAAAATGGGACCGAACCACTCCTTCCTAGGGTTCGTTAAACATACTCAGAAGGATGAGCTTATATCAACAAGCATATGTTATCCTCCTCAAGCTTGCGTAAAAATAAAGAGGTACTCGCTAGAAATGGTGGGGGAAAATTTGGGAAAGGGATGTGTTCTTGTATTCATATTAATTGGCAGTAAGTGTCGCTCTTGAACATGGCACCCCCCTATTCATTATTTGAAGCCGGTTTGGGAAATCCATTTGTCTCTCATTCGATTTGCTACAAGGTCATACCCTGCGTCGTCTCTGAGTCAATGCTGCCAAATCATTGGTCGTGTCATTCATATGTTCAAGAGAAGGTCATCTAAAACCTCTATTGAGTCGGCCATATGCAGTTGTCCATTCTCTCTATGTCGGCCTTCCCCGTGTCCAGTTCAACTTACATCATACTCTGTTTCACCTTCAAAATCTGTTACTCATTTCGTGTCATTGATGGGGGATACATCAAGGCCCTCCTATGATGAGTTTTGTTCCGTCGACTCCAGCTCATTATCCGGAAACAAGACTTAGAAATTCTTTGGTACCTTGGAACTTGCATGCCTCAATGGCAGGTTTCCTCGCTTTCGATAGTGGGTTTACATCATTGACCCCTGATCGAAAGATTCCGTCAGATGTTCGACCTCAACTCATTCATTCACATTCGGTGGATTGTACTAGTGTACCTTGGGAGTCATTGACATTAATGGTGATTTCCCTCGCACTTGTTAACGGTTTCATCAGTGATCGGTAATCAAGTGGTTTCTACCATGTTCGACTTCAACACATGTAATCACATGGTTAGATTCGTACTTTCGAGCGACGATATTGAAGACCCTGGATCTCATCTCTTTTGTCCAGGTTGCGATGGAAAATGTATAATTTGTGACACATAGATCCACTTTGTATGTCTCATGGCTATGTCGTCTCAATTTGAATTTTCTTGCATAGATCCACAGTGTATTCCTGGTGGCTATGCGATATTTTGATGACATGGATACACAGTGTATGATTGGTGGCCATGACCTATGCTTATAATGTCATCCGTCCATGATCTGAGTATGGGAATGCCTACCTCATAACTAGTATGATATTCCACAGATGCTTGGTTGTTCGCAGGTTTCTGATTAAGTGCGCTCCTGGTTTCCAACACACACATGCAGTTTATAAAGTATTTCGGCTGTCACTGATTCTGGCCTCATACTTTGGGGGGAATTATGTTACCCATGATTTTGGTCATCTTGATGGTGTATTGATGATGGTGTACTTAGGCTCCTAATAAGAACTTTCTCCTGAGAAAAGTGACATTCATCTCTTCCCAGAAAACATATTTTTGAAGAGAGTTCGCAGGTTGCTTATATCCTAGGGTGCAAGAATGACCCATTCTCGCAGGCTGCCTTCATCTAGGGTGCAAACTTCTCGCACTGTGCTATATATCTAGGGTGCGAACTTGTTCTCAAGCTTGGAAAAAGATGAAGTCTCGACAGTTCTAGAAGGGAATCTTCTAGAGAATGGGTTGGTATTCGAATGGTTATCATGTTATTGGTTTCCCTGATTTGGTGGGATCATTCTCATCCAAGTAACCGTCTCATCCTCTCCTATATATTGATGGGATTCTCATGGAAAAGGTTAAGCAAGATTAATTGGAGAATTGGTGAAGGAATTGTGTGAAGGACCTAGCTTGAACATGAGTTTGGAGACTCTATCAAGTCTATCAAGAGGAGTTGGATCTTCTTCATGCAAGGATTGAGCAAGTGTGTGTGTTGGAACCAAGAGTCACCGAAAGGAAGCTTGCGACATCAAGGTGATCATGTTGTATCTTCTACTTTTGATTAATATGATACACCGACATGTCCTTTTCCCATAAAGTCATTCTTACTTTATTGTGTAATTCCTTGATCATACACATAAGTTGACGATTGAATATATTTTGCTATCTTCACTTTGGTTGGTTTGTGTTGTCTTGGTCTTGACCTCACGAGAGCACCGGAGCGAAGCGGGAGCAACAAAGACCCTAGGAAGCGATACAAAGGTATGTCACTTGTTCCTCTTTACTAGCTAATTCAATGGTCATAACTTAGGGAAAGAGTCATATCTTGTCCTGTTTTGTTCTAGATCCAGGTGGATCTAGGGAGATCTGTTAGTGTTCGCACCTACCGATTAGTCCAATAACACATATACAAATAATTAAAATATTAATAATTATTTATTAAGTTAATAAAAGTTAATTATACATCTTCAGTACATACATATAGTCTGCACACATATAGTGTCACACACCCGGCCCCTAAGTATTTTTTTAAGGGATGGGGTATAAATTTTTCGCTTACCTCCGACGAATATGGTATCGAGGAATATTTCCTTTCTCTTGATGGATAATCTTGACGCATGCTAGACCCCCCGAACTACGATTAGGATCCATTCGATACCTAAGGTTTACCAATCCTACTAGACCTCACTCAATTCGTCAACCCATTGAAGATTAACATGTGCCATCACATTGATGTTCTTAGTTAGCATTAATTCACCATGTCACCGTACGACGCTTAGGCTTGCTCGACTAGAGGATGACATTTGTCCCTCTCCTATAGTCCAATTTAATTTCTTAATTAATATTTCGTAGAATATCATTCTTTAGTAATTAATTACTTAAACCTCATTAATGATAATTATTCTCCACACCTAATTATCCAATAATTAATTTTTCTTAGTCTAATACCCATGGCCCAGTGATTATTGAGGTTTTTACTTTCTCTTTTCCCTCTTAGAAGTAGTTTAACACTAATTCAATAAATTACTCATATGATAATTATGAGTAATTATATTATAACACAATGAGGTTAATTTCTCCATTATATACTTAAGTTGATTAACCTTAATTAAGGTATATGATTCAATACCTCCCCGACACACAACTCCATGCCGAATTTTCACGTAATTTAACATATATATTACAAATTTAGTCTTTTATTAATTATATTATAATATAATTCAATTTAATTATTATAATATGATTAATTTATATCAAATGAGCACTTAGGCTTGTCAATACCCATTAATACCTAAGCTTCCAGGCTTCGACAAAGATTCCTCATTAGACTTTTATGAACCCAAATCTCACTAATGCTGGAGTTTTGAAGATGGTCCCACATCTATTATGTCTTTATGCCAATAAAAATAATTATATTACCATATGATATAATTACGCGTGTTTAATAATATTATAACATTGGAAAACAGGAAATAGGTTCGACCTTCGACCATTTTTCCCTTACACTCTATGTCAAAGAGAAATCCCCCTGCGGACAAGTGGATTCTCTCGCGATCCCTAAACTCTTAATACCAAGACAGAAAGTGCTTAACATGGACACTGACTTCCTTTTAGATCTAATCAAGCTAATGAATGAAAGAGAAAGAGGAAGATACATACCTTATGAACGACGTTTGTCCTTGCGAAGTCTAGGCTACACTTCGATCTTGAGCCCCTTGATAGGTCCTGCAAAACAAACAAAGGTACAAATGACTTCATATTCTACTGAGATTAGCTCAAACATAGATCCATCTACTATAGACAAACTTATATGGAACAAGTACAAGTTTGAAATAAATAGGCTAAGCATTGATTACATTAATGAGAACAAAATGTTACTTACAGCCATAGATGTGAGTGAAACAACTTCATTGAGTTCTCCTTGTCCAAACCCTTGCTTAAACAATCCACACACGGAATGATGATGTTCCAAATGACATCTTTCTCATGAGATCATAATTTAGATGCTTCACAATACTTTCCCTCTCTCTTTCACCATGAGAAGGCCTCCTTATATACGCTTGGAGAAGCTCAACCACTTGAGATATCTTTGGGGTAAGTTGAGGATTCTCCTCCTTTAGTTATGGATCTTCCTGAAGATAATGGCTTGACCAAGGATTCAAATCCAATTGCCTTCAGAGATTGAAGGGATATCTTCCTGATTTTCCTTAACAAGTCAAAAACTTGCTCAGAAAAGGCAGTGCTCCCCCAAAAGGGGCACCAGAGCGTTATAACGCTCCCCTAAAAGGGTGCACAGAGCGCCAACACTCCCTGTCAGTGTATAGGGGAGCGCTCCTCTCCAAAAATGTCTTTTGAGTGGATTTTCAATGGCAAAAGGTTTAAAAACTTTGTAAACCCATTCCTCTTCTTCCAAATCAGTTGTTTGAGGTATTTCAAGTGTCCCTCCAATGTTGTTATAGGAATGACATAGACATTATGGCAGTTTTTTTTTTTTCTGACACTTGTGACACTTGTAATATTGATAACAACGACACTAGGCCATTGTCGTAATGAGTAATTTTGATGTGTAACAGATTTCCCCCCAAAGTATGAAGTTAGAAGACGGGAACTGATAACTGAAATGCTTTGCAGAATTTCAAGCAAGGGTGTGGATTCAGAGAACTTGACAGAAGCTACACATGGCCATCAAACAAATGTTAAGACATGCTTCAAACCCAAGGCAGGCATACCTGTGCTTGAGTGATAGAGACTTTCAAGGTATGGCTTCCATAAATACATTGCGGATCCATAATTATATTGACAAAGAGATATAGCCATCGAAGATACAATGTGGATCTATATTCGTATGACCTGAACTGATCACAACCACGAAGAATACACAGTGGATCTACGAGATGACAAGACATAGCCACGACCAATACAAAGTGGATCTATGTAACAATATATGTGTCATTGTTCAAAAGAAACTCCTTCGCAATCTGGGCAAAGTACATATAAGAGTGATGAATGAAAGTCTTCTCCAAACATCCCAGAGTCTTGAAGCTCCGAACTCCCGGAGTTATGAAGTCCCTATCTCCTAGATCCCCAAACTCCTGAAGGGCCCACACTTACATGTGACTTCGCATTAAATATTAAATTAAAAAGGGAAAAGGGGTTGGTACATTATTACGTACCAATATCATAATAAACTTATTTAAAGTATATTATAATAACCTTTTTGGAAAATGCACCCAAGCTTATAAAGTCTCCAATATTTTGTTAATATTTGACATGAGAGAGAAAGAGAGAGAGTTCTCCGGGTCAATCTCCTTCGACTCTCCCACACATTCTTTATACTCAAATCTCCCGGAGCTCTAGAGTCCCGAAGCTTCGAAATGACCCCACTTATGCACATTTCCACATCATTTAATATTTAAAAAGGAAAGAAAAGGAGCCGACCTTATTCACATGTGGCTATTTTAATTATCCTTTCTATAATATAATATAATATAATATATTATACCTCTCGAAAATCTCACCCAAGTTTAAACAATCTCTAGTATTATAATTATTATTTAATATTGTAATGAAGGAAAAGATATTCGGGTCCATTGCTTTGGTTCTTCCACACAATACTTCACTCGAAAATAACTCGGAGGCCTGGAGTTCTGGAGGGGACCCACTTATATTACATTGTGATTTAAACACAATGTATTATTTCAATATATATATATATATATATATATATATATATATATATAATAAAGGTGTATTATAACAAATGCACATTAAACACAATAATATGATTAATTATATTTATTATATATGCAACCTTGTACATGGAAAGGTAGGGTTCGGGTATTCGACGACTTTGGTTCATGGAATCCCATCACCCAAACACCTCAGAGCTTCGAACTCTCAGAGTTATGGAGACTATGAGAAGATTAAAGCATTTGGTCACAATTTATTCCCTAGTGTGTTTAACATTAAAATGATAATAATAATTATATTCTTTTGGTCTCGGGTATATTAGGCTCCAGGAACCTTAGCCTCCATTTTCAAAATAAAATAATAACAATAATAATAATAACAACAACAACAATAATAATAATAATGTATAGAGACATATATATACATATATCTCCATATCCCTGTATGGTTTTATTACCTTGAGAATTTAAATGCATTTAATTTCTCTTACATGAAATAAGAAAAGGAAAAACATAGTTTTCCAAGCCTTATAAAGGGATTTAATAAAAGTTTGTGTTCCAAGGAAATTTCTCCATTCTCAAAATTAAAATATAATTATAATCTCTCCCTTCTCGTGGGTAAATGAGTATACTTTTATTTCCTTATTATTGTGCTTTACTACTCTTACTAAATTTAATTAAATGGTCCTAATACAAAGATTTACCTCCACAGTAAATTCAGTGTTTCTTCCAGGATTTACTGCCCACCAAAATTTAAGGGGATTCTTCTCAAATTTAGAAGATTTAACACAATTTAAACATAAATGTTTATTTACTCCCCAAACTAAATTTTGAGAACTTTTGTATTTTAATTCATTTAGACCAATTTCATGTTTATGTCATAATTATTTTTCCTCAATAATTATTTATAAGGAATTTTAATGTTTTCATATATTTGGCCACACAGAGCTAATATCCTCTAACTTTTCTGGCATGGGATTTGAGGACATACTAAAATTGAGCACTATTACACAGAAAAATCACTCTCTCTTCTTTCAGAGGTGTTATAGATATTTTTAAATGTTCAATCATCAATTCTCAAGCATGCATTAAACTATGCAATACAGTCAACCATAGCATCCACTCCCATAAATCTTATTTTAGCACACAGATAGTCAACATATAAGAAATTAAATCAAAAGAGCTTCAACTAAGACATTCTCTTTATTTTGCTTAAATTTCTCAAGTCACTTTTGTCAGAAATTAAACTTACACAGTTCTAAAAGATAGTATAATTTTTTCTCTGATCTAAACACTACAAAGATTTAACCAAATATATTTATATAGAAACTAGATAGTGATGCAACTGTTGAAAGGGGTTTCATTTTCCACCCAACCATAGGCACACCAACTCCTGGAAGGATTTACCACTGGTCATCCCCTAGCTAGATCATGATGCTCTGAGAAAGACTCTTCCTTCTGTTCAACAACAACTATCGACGAAGGCCACTCTCCTCCTCCCACAGGAACTTGACACATCCATTTTCTCTCCACCAAGCAAGGGGGTCTGCAATGGGTGCTTCATCAGTCACTCATCTTCTCTGCAACCCCATTTATCAGCTTAGACTGAAAATGTTGCCCAACAAATTCCTGTACCCAAAAAAAATTTGTTTCTCAATTCTCTTTAGAACCAGAGAGTTGCACATGCTCTCTCCTTTAAGAAAAATGGTCACCAGACTCATCTTCTTGCCTCTCCTCTTCTACCCACAAATTTCCTCTCTTTTCTTGCCTTCCTCAGCAAGATTTCATGGGTGCAATTACCAATTCCGTGGTTTAGGTCAGGAATTTTTCATATGGGTACTCTACACATCTCCTCATTGACTCTTGAGGAGGACTTCCCAACTACTAGCCTGATTGGTAATTTATTTTTTCTGGGTCAGAGTTTTCTTCCGGGTCTGAATAATTTAAATCTAGTAGAGTATTGGTATGGTAGGGGTCATGTCAACCAATTTTGGTTCCCCTCACCATCTCTCATGCATCATAATATACCTTGACAAACCTCTTTAGCAGTTATGCAACACTTTCCATTTAATTAGTAACAAAAATATATACATTACCTTTTATAACAAAAAAATTCATCAATTCCAACATTCACACATATTCAGTCTACCCATAGTCTTTTATTTACAAGATGGGGGAAACATGGGTATTACAATCCCTTCTTCCTTAAAGGAATATCGTCCTCAATGTTCTACCTGCTGAGGTGCTCTGTATGTACATCAATACAAAAAATGGGTATGCATGTTTCATGGCATCCTCCATTTCCCATGTAACTTCATCTGGACCAAAGTGTTTCCACTGCACGTTGACCTATGCAATGGTTTTGTTCCTGAGTGAGATTTATTTCCGTTATATTATGCATTATGGCTCTCACATGAATTCTCCCTCTGGTTCCACCTGAATCACAAACCAATCAATTATATGATTAGAATCATGTACACATTTCTTCAGTAACAAAACATGGAAAACATTATGTGCCTTCACTATGAGAGGAAGTGCTAGTCTATATGCTACAGGTCCCACTCTATCCAAAATTTCAAAGGTTCCATAATACCGAGGTGCCAGTTTGACACAAGCTCTCATTCTCAAGGAACTTTTTCTAGGCCTAACTCGGAGATACACATGATCCCCTGCTTTCAACTCTCTAGGAGTCGTTTTTCTGTTTACATAAATTTTTTGTCTATCCTGAGTTATTTTCAGATTCTGTTTTATTTGAAATACTTGTTATTCCATTTATTTTGGCATATTTTACTCGAGTGCAATTCTGTCTACTAGGTTATTCCAGCTGATTGAAATATTGCATTGTCTACCATAGAGGGCTCATCTTCAATGACTCTTGATAGCCATTGTTATAAGCAAACTCTACTAGTGGTAGGTAGTCTTCCCACTTCCTGGGATGATGCATCAAATGCATCCTTAAAATATCCTCTAACAATTGGTTTACCCTCTCTGTCTGCACATTAGTTTGAGGGTGATAGACTGTACTAAATAGCAATTTAATTTCAAAACTAACAAACAAATATTTCCAAAAAATTGAAGTAAATTTTTTATCTCTGTCTGATATGATTTCTTTAGGCATGCCATGCAGCCTAAATATCTATTTCATGAAAATACTGGCAATATCTATTGCCTTGCAAGTTGACTTGACGGGAATAAAGTGAGAAACCTTGCTCAGTTCGTCCACAATGACCATAATGGCGTCATTCTACTTGGTTGATTTAGGAAATCTTGTGATGAAATCCATAGAGATGGTTTCCCATTTCCATTCGGGAATTGGTAGAGGTTGCAACAACCCCGCTGGATGCCGGTGCTTTGCCTTAACCTACTAACATTATAGAAATTTAGCTAAGTAATCAACTATGTCATTTTTCAGTCTGGGCCAATAAAATAGTTTCTTAGTGGCTATGATCATTTTATGATAACCAAAATGACCAGTATATGGTATTTTATGTAGTTCATCCATTATGAACCTCTTCAATTCATCACAATTTGGAATATACAACTTACCTTTGTAAGTTAGCATGCCATCATTCAAAATTTGATAGCCCTCATACTTCAGCCTTGTGGGATCTTGCTCTAGGTTTGATTTCAAAGTCTTGAAATATGCATCTGTTTCTTGTCAACTTTTGACTCTCTCCTTGACGTATGATTCACAGGTGCTTACAACTTCTAAGTGAATCACTTTCATACTTCTACTAAGGGTATCAACCACCCTATTTTATTTTCCTTTAATATGTTTGATTCAAAATTAAACTCATTGAGGAGAGCCATCCACCTAGCTTGTCTAGCATTGAGTTTTAGTTGATCAAACAAATATATCAACCCACTACGGTCTATCATAAGCACAAATATTCTACCTAGGAGGTAATGCCCTGACATTTTTAAAGCATGTACTATGGCATCCAATTTCAAATCGTGGGTCACATAATTGATTTCATGCTCATTCAATTTTCAAGATTCGTAGCAAATCACATGTCCTTCTTGCATAAGGACTCCTCCGATCCCTTCCTTGTAGGCATATGTACACACAAAGAAGTCCTTGTTTAGGTCTGCAATCTTCAGCGCAGGTGCATTGGTTAGAAGGTATTTCAGCTATTGGAATCTCTCTTCACATTTTGATTTCCAAATGAATTTAACTCCCTTTTTTTTGAAGGGAGGTGATTGGGAAACCAATCTTGGAAAATCCCCTTATGAACCTTATATAGTATCCTGCTAGGCCCATAAAGGATCTGATATCAGATACATCTTTTGGGGTAGGCCAATACATAATGGATTTGATCTTTTTAGGATCAACTGCCATTCCTTCTTCAGAGATAACATAGGCCAAGTAATGGACTTGTTTTTGGAAAAAGTCACACGTACTAAACTTTGCATAGAGATGATGTTCTGTTAGCACTTGAAGCACTAACTTGAGATATTATTCATGCTCTTCCATACTCTTAGAATATATTAGGACATCGTCAATTAAAACCAACACAAATCTGTCCAAGAACTTACTGAGTACATTATTCATTAAGAACATAAAAGTGGTTGGTGCATTGGTAATCCCAAATGGCACCACCACAAATTCATAGTGCCCATATATTGTCCTAAAGGACATTTTGTGGATGTCTTCATCCTTAATTCGGACTTGATGGTATCTAGAGCTCAAGTCAATCTTGGAGAAAATTGTAGCACCTCTTAATTGGTCAAACAAATCATTGATCCTTGGCAAGGGATACTTATTCTTAATGGTCATATTATTGAGTTGTCTATAGTCTATGCACAACCGAGTGTGCCATCCTTCTTCTTCACAAAAAAATCTAGGGTTCCCCAATGAGACACATTAGTCCGAATGTAACATTTGTCCAACATCTCCTTTAGTTGTAGTTTGAGCTCAACTAGCTCCATTGTACTCATTCTATAGGGTGCTCTAGACATTGACACCACTCCCGGTACAAGTTCTATTGAAAAGTCAATATCTCTTCTTGGAGGCAGACCTGGTACCTCTTTTGGAAACACATCTTTATACTCTCTTAATATGGGATGGTCCTCTAGGCTTGGTTTATTGTTATCAACATAGTTTAACACTTCTATTGCATACAAAGGACATATTTTTCTACAATACTTTTTCATTTGAAGGGATGATATTTGTCTCACCGAGACAAGATTTTGAATTCCTTGTAGGGTTATTTTTCTCCCTTCTTCATCTTCACACTCCAAAGTTTTATCGTAACAATCCAACTTGGTTCTATGGACATCCAACTAGTCGATGCCAATAAACATGTCATAAGATCCTAAAGGAAGCATGTTTAGGGTTGCTTGGGTGGGTAATCCATTCATAATGAATTGGAATGATGATATGACGTCTGTTACTTTTCTTTTGGTTCCAATGGCTAGTTGTACCAACCATGATTTAGCATGTTTTACTTCCTGCAATTTACATTTCTCAATAGTTTGAGGGGAAACATAACTAATTTTAGAACCAGGGTCAATTAAAATGTAAACTAAATGGTTGACAATCATACCTTCCATCTCCACCACTGAAGCTTGGTGGTCAACTTGTCTATTATCCAAGGTTGCATAATTTTGTGGCATGCTCCTAGCCACATCATTTACTGTGGTAGCCTTCTGGATGTTGTAGGCTCTTTGATTGTTCTGTTGCCTATGTGGGAAGTCCCTCAACAAATGTTCTTCTCCACATCCCCAACATTTCAAGGGTTCTCTCTTTGTATTATCATTCTTACATGGGGCTGATCCAAAGGGTTTATTACCACTTTGAGATGGAAAATTTTGTTGATATACACTTTTCGTAGGAAGGCTCATCTTAGATCTTTTCCCATGATTCTTAAATCTTGAGGATTTAAACCCCTTCTTCTTGAATCCCAAATTATTTTTCTTCTTCCAATCCTTATGAGGTTCTGCCTTATTTTTGAATTTCTCATAGCAGTACCTTGTCTTCTGGATAGTGTCTTCTAAAGTATTTGGTTCATCAAACTCAATTATGCCCTGAAAGGATCGAGACAGTCCACTAATAAATCGTTGCATCTTTATCTTTTCATCCTTTATGTAGGGAACATACCTAATCAACTCAAGAAATTTGTTGATATATTCATCTATTGTGAGTTGTCCTATCTTGAGTTCATAGAACTCCTTGGTCTTTCCATCATAGTATTTTTTAGAAAAATACTTCTTCTTGAAGTATTTCTCAAATTGTTTCCATGGAAATTGCTTCTCATGGATTCCTTTCACATTTATAAGGTCCTCCCACCAAATGGAGGCCTTTCCATTCAAGGTGAAAATGACTATTCGAGCCTTTAAGTTTTCAGAGTAGTCATTGACTTTGAAGTACTTATTCAAGCCAAGTATCCAAACTTTTGTTTCTTCTCCCTTTTTAATTTCTCCATTGAAGGTGAGTGGTTTGGATTTCTTAAACTCTCCAAGGTCATAGCTCTTGGAATGTGTCCTCTTCTTTCTTCTCCTCTGGGAATGTGAACTAGTCTCACTACTAGACAAATCCATGGAGTTGTCAGTTTCCTCACTAGAGGATTCTTCCATTGAATGTATCTTGGCTCCATGTTGGGCCTTCTTTGAGGTGCTCCTCCTTGTGTGGCCACTTTGAGGACCATGCTTTTCTATATCAAGTGGACTTTGGGTTTTCTTAGTATGATTTTTATCCACATTAATGGTTTCTAGCCCATGTTGCAGTTGTCTTTGTATATCTGTTAGGATTTGCAGTAGGACTGCATTAATTTCAGTTTGGTTTTCTTGTTCTTTATCGACCTTTCATTGTCAGCCTTACAAATCTATAATTTTTCCATGAGGCTTCTTACAGTTTCAGCCAAATCCAGAGGGATTTCCACTGCCATCCTCTCATCATATTCTTCTTTTCTATTGTGGGAGCTTTCCCCCAACTCATGGTGTGTCACCATTCTTTACGCTGTAGTTTTCCTGTTGTCCGTTGACTGTTTGAGTGCCGATATTTTTTTTTATGTTAGTTAATTATATACTAGTTTATGAACAACACATACAATTTGTAAGGTGAAGTCAACTTCAATATTTGGAACACTAGCAACACACAGTTCACATTTTTAAAACATATAACAACAACATAAAGTTTTGTTCCTCTCTTCAGTAGTGGTTTAAATAAGCTTCTTATGAATGGGGTAAGATAGGGTGTTACCCCTTAAAAGTTCTATAATAAAATTGTATGCGACTTGTTCATGAGCCCATGCAGGCCAAGTGTTGTTGCCCACTCTAATACCACTTTGTCACACACCCGACCCCTAAGTACCTTTTTAAGGGACGGGGTATAAATTTTTCACTTACTTTTAACGAATATGGTATCAAGGAATATTATCTTTCTCTCAATGAACAGTCTCGACGCATGCTAGACCCCCCGAACTACAGTTAGGATCCATTTGACACCTAAGGTTCACCAATCCTACTAGACCTCACTCAACTCGTCAACCCATTGAATATTAACATGTGCCATCACACTGATGTTCTTAGTCAACATTAATTCRCCAAGTCAYTGTAGGGCGCTTAGYTTGCTSGACTAGAGGATGACATTTGTCCCTCTCCTATAGTCCAATTAAAATACTTAATTAATATTTGGTAGAATACCRTTCTTTGGTAATTAATTACTTAAACCTCATTAAGGATAATTATTCTCCACAACTAATTATCCAATAATTAATTTTTGTTTAGCCTAATACCCATGGCCCAGTAATTACTGAGGTTTTTACTTTCTCTTTTCCTCCTTAGAAGTAGTTTAACACTAACTCAATAAATTACTCATATGACAATTATGAGTAATTATATTATAACACAATAAGGTTAATTTCTCCATAATATACTTAAGTTGATTAACCTTAATTAAGGTATGYAATTMAATCCCTCCYCGACACACAATTTCATGKYGTACTTTTACGTAATTTAACACACACACACACACACACACACACATATTTAATGARAAAAGTATTAACTATATTCAATTTGGTATTTAATATTACAAATTTAGTCTTTTATTAATTATATTATAATATAATTCGATTTAATTATATTATAATATGACTAATTTATATTGAATGAGCACTTAGGCTTGTCAATACCCATTAATACCTAAGCCTCTTGGCTTCGGCGAAGATTCCTCATCAAAATTTTATGAACCCAAATCTCTCGAATGCTGGAGTTCTGGAGAGAGTCACACCTCTATTATACCTTTATGCCAATACAAGTAATTATATTACCATACAATATAATTATGTGTGTTTAATAATATTATAACATTGGAAAGCAGGAAAAAGGGCCCAGTTCCGAACTCTCGGAGTTCCAAAGTCCTGATCTTCCGGAGCCTCGAACTCCCGAAGGGCCCATGCTTACACGTGACTTCGCATTAAATATTAAATTAAAAAAGGAAAAATGGTTGGTACATTATTACGTACCAATATCATAATAAACTTATTTAAAATATATTATAATAACCTTTTTGGAAAATGAACCCAAGTTTATAAAGTCTCCAATATTTTATTAATATTTGACATGAGAGAGAGAGAGAGAGAGAGAGAGAGAGAGAGTTCTCTGGGCAATCTCCTTTGGTTCTCCCACACATTCTTTATACTCAAATCTCCCGGAGCTCCAGAGTCCCGAAGCTCTGAAGTGACACCACTTATGCACATTTCCACATAATTTAATACTTAAAAAGGAAAGGAAAGGAGCTGGCCTTATTCACGTGTGGCTATTTTAATTAACCTTAATATAATGTAATATATTATATTATACTTCTTGAAAATCTCACTCAAGTTTAAACAATCTTCAGTATTATAATTATTATTCAATATTGTAACGAAGGAAAAGATATTTGGGTCCATTCCTTTGGTTCTTCCACACAATTCTTCACTCACAAGTAACCTGGAGGCTTAGAGACTCGGAGTTCCAGAGGGGACCCACTTGTATTACATTGTGATTTAAACACAATGTATTGTTTTGGATTATAATATGTGTGTGTGTGTGTGTGTGTGTGTGTGTGTGTGTGTGTGTGTAACAAATGCACATTAAACACAATAATATAATTAATTATATTTATTATATATGCAACCTTGTATAGGGAAATGTAGGGTTCGAGTATTCGGGGAATTTGGCTCGTGGAATCCCATCACCCAAACACCCCGAATCCATGGAGCTCCGAAGACTACAAGAAGGTTAAAACATTTGGTCATTGTTTATTCCCTGGTGTGTTTGACATTAAAATGATAATAATAATTATATTATTTTGGTCTCAGGCCTATTACGCTCCAGAAACCTTAGCCTCCATTTTTAGAATAAAATAATAATAACATTAATAATAATAATAATAATATGTATATAGACATATATTTACATATATCTCCATATCCCCATATGGTTTTATTACATGGAGGATTTAAATGAATTTAATTTCTCTTACATGAAATAAGAAAAGGAAAAATATAGTTTTCCAGGCCTTATAAAGTGATTTAATAAAATTTTATGCTCCAAGGAAATTTCTCCATCATGGAAATTAAAATATAATTATAATCTCTCCCTTCTCATGGGTAAATGAGTAGAATTTTATTTCCTTATTTTTGTGCTTTGCTAGTACTCTTACTAAATATAAGGAAATGGTAATAATACAAAGATTTACCTCCAGAGTAAATTTGACATTTCTACCATAAGATTTACTGCTCACCAAAATTTAAGGGGATTCTTCCCAAATTTAGGAGATTTAACACAATTTAAACATAAATGTTTATTTATGCCCCAAATAGAATTTTGAGAACTTTGTATTTTAATTCATTTAGACCAATTTCATGTTTATGTCCTAATTATTTTTCCTCAATAATTATTTATAAGGACTTTTAATGTTTTCCCATATTTGAGATTATTTCCTAAAGTCCATACAAATATGATATCCTCTAATTTTTCTGGAATGGGATTTGAAGACATACTAAAATGGAGCACTATTACGCACAAAAATCACTCTCTCTTCTTTTAGAGGTGTTATAGATATTTTTATCTGTTCAATCATCAATTCTCAATCATGCATTAAACTGTACAACACAGCGAACCACAACATCCACTCCCATAAATCTTATTTTAACACATAGATAGTCAAGAGATAAGAAATTAAATCAAAAGAGCTTCAGCTAAGACATTCTTTTTATTTTGCTTAAATTTCTCAAGTCACTTTTGTCAAAAATTAAACCTACAAAGCTCTAAAACATAGTATAAAATATTCTCTGATCTAAACACTACAGAGATTTAACCAAATATACTTATCTAGAAATCAGATAGTGATGCAATTGCTGAAAGGGGTGCTCTTTTCCACCCAACCGTATGCACAACATCTCCTGGAAGTATTTACCACTGGCTACTCCCTAGCTAGATCATGATGCTCTGAGAGAGACTCTTCCTTATGTTCAACAATAGTCAGGGACATAGGCCACTCTCCTCCTCCCACATGAACTTGGAAAATTGATTTTCTCTCCACCAAGCAAGGGGGTCTGCAATGAGTGTTTCCTCAGTCCCTCATCTTCTCTACAACCTCATTTATCAGCTTGGACTAAAAATGTTTCCCAACAAATTCCTGTACCCAGAAATATTTTGTTTCTCATTTATCTTCAGAACCAGAGAGTTGTACATGCTCTCTCCTTTCAGAAAAATGGTCATTATAGTCATATTCTTGCCTCTCCTCTTCTACCCACAAATTTCCTCTCTTTTCTTTCCTTCCTCAACAAGATTTCGTGGGTCCAATTCCCAATTTTGTGGGTCAGGTCAAGAAGTTTTCAGATGGATACTCTGCCCATCTCCTCATTGACTCTTGAGGAGGACTTCCCAACTACCAGCCTGATTGGTAATTTATTTTTCTAGTTCAGATGACTGTTCTAGGTCTGAATAATTTAAATCCAGTAGAGTACTGGTTTGGTAGGGGTCATCTCAACCGTTATTGGTTCCCCTCACCATCTCTCTCATGCATCATGATCTACCTTGGTAAACCCCTTCAACAGTTATGCAACACTTTCCATTTTATTTAGTAATAGAAATATATACATTACCTTTTATAACAAAAACGTTCATCAATTCCAACATCCACACATATTCAGTCTACCCATAGTATTTTAGTAGGTTATAGTTATATTTACAAGCTAGTGGAAACAAGGGTATTACATATAGCTTATGCACCTCCACACAGGTATATCCCAACACACTGAACACTCAATCTAATAGTTATCAATGTTATCAATAATAGAATATTGTTATGCATAATATGCATATGCTTAACAAAATGCTTCTTACATATATACATATATTAAAAATAAAAGTTAATTATTAATTTAATGAAATTTAATTATACATCTTCAACACAGACATATAGTCCGCACAGATATAGCTTTTGCACCTCCGTATAGGTATATCCTCGCACAACGAACACTTAGTAAATAAAATACATCTTCAACACATACATATAGTCCGCACACATATAGCTTCCACACCTCCACACATGTATATCCTTGTGCAACGAACACTTAGTCTAATAATTATCAATGTTATCAATAATAGTATATTGTTATGCATATGCTTAACATAATGTTTTTTACATATATACGTATATCATAAATAAAAGTTAATTATTAATTTAATAAAAGTTAATTATACATATTCAACACAAACATATAGTCTACACACATATAGCTTTCGCACCTCCACACATGTATATCCCTGCACAACGAACACTTAGTCTAATAGTCATCAATGTTATCAATAATAGAATATTGTTATGCATATGCATATGCTTAACAAAATGGTTTTACTTATATACATATATTTAAAATAAAAGTTAGTTATTAGTTTAAATAAAATATAATTATACATCTTCAACACCAACATATATTCCACACAGATATAGCTTCCGCACCTCCGTACAGGTATAGCCCGCACATCAAACTCTTAGTAACAAAATACATAAAAAAAAACGATGTAGTTGTTTTTGTAAGTGATTGAAATGGGCATAAATGATAAAAATTATGGCTAAATTTTATAACATAGTATTTGATATTGATGTATGTTAGTTGATGTATAAATAATATATATATATACACACACACACACACAAATAATTAAAAGATTAATAATTATTTATTAATTTAATAAAAGTTAATTATACATCTTTAGAATAGCGAACACTTAATAAATAAAATACACTCATTCTATATCCGTACATCGAAACTTTGAGACTCGTACATGCACTCGTTCCAACCATCTGCTACAACTGCATAATTAAATTGCTTATTAAATTTTTGTACATGCACTGATTCCACACCCGTACATGCATCTGTTTCAACCATTTGCTAAATGTGCAGAATTAAATTGCCTATTAAATTCCCATTGTCGCCTTGACAATAAGATGTTTTGAAGAACCAATCAGAAGGCAGGAGAAAAAAATTGAATCACTTGCAATGAAATTAAACTATGGAAAAAAACACGGTTGTTTTGGTCAACACAAAACCAAATTGTGGTCAACACAAAACCGATTGCTATATTCTCGGGACTGAGGCAGGGACTAATAAAGTTGTATAAATTTAATACCACATAAAAAAGAAAAAATCATGATATTGCTAATATTAAACTATATGGCAACATCGATTAACTACCCATGAATTTGAGCAATGGAAAAAAAAAACTCTTAATCATTCTTACTCTTCTTTGATGGGGCCTCGAAAGGAAACCCAAGGAGGGAGGTGCGAGTGGGATCATTTATGACCCAGGGGGGAATCTAGCACAATCATATGAATGGAATCTAAGAACAATGACCGATAATATGACAGAAGCCTACAACATGTTATTGGTACTTAAACTAACCATCACACTTCAAATCAAAGAATTGACAATCCTAAGTGACTCTTGTCTAATCATTCAATATATGAGGAGGGGGACCCTTCTTTTAGATTTCTAGTTAGCATCAATACTGAAACGGGCATGGTGCTTCTCTAAGAAATTTACGAAACTTGATTGACTTCATGTGCTTCGTGAGCTGAATACTGAAGCAGACAAAAGGGTCAATATGGTTGTGGAAAAAAAGGGGGGGGGGGGACTATATATATCCAACTCTTCATATGAACCCCTAGATGGGGTGTGTTAGCACCTAAGTCTACAATGTTAAAATTTTGACCTTTGGCCAAAATATCAGATTTGGTAGTGCATGTGACATTTTCAAAGACAAGGCCGCTACTGAGAGCATTGCCTTTATGTAGTGTGCATTTCGATTGCGCATGCAATGACTTGATCTTCATACTGACAAATTTCTAGAAATATATTATATAAAGGTGTTAGCATTTACAAATCTTTTATTATTTTTGTAAAAAAATTGGATTTTGTTTGGTATATTACCTCTCGAGCTAATATGCAGGATTTTAATGTTTTTTTATAAAAAAAATTATTGGCCTTTGGGGCCAATCTCCAATTCGATTCCACATTTCATCAAGCACCCAAGACCAAGAGTCAAGCATACACCACATGCACCAAGGACCAAGGATTCATCATATGCTAAATCATGAGGATAACACCCACATAAGGCGACAAGGAGAAGTCAAAAGGAGCCAAAGGCCATGCACTACAAATTGATACAACTTGAAAGTGGTTGGTAATATAAAACATTATATTTGTCTATCCCTTGAGCATGTGGGATATTTCCCACTGCAAAAAGAATAAAAACCAAACTCCAAGCAACTCGATCCCAAGTTCAATTGACAAATGCCCTGAGAATAGTCAACCCAATTTTGTGAACA
>ML816980.1:0-20650 GCA_009831015.1 Picea engelmannii
CGATATGCCGATATGCGATGGCACATGCAAATCTGATGGTCCCTATGAACACAGATCGACGTCACTAATTCCTCCTGAGCTTCGAAATTCTAAATGCTCACACTGTAATCTTCACGCACCTTTGCAAGATCTGACGGTCCTCGGGTTCTCGTGGAATATCTCCAGGGGATTTCAACCGTCCATCTTTCCTTTGTTGTCTTCTGCAAATGAATGAAACGCTCCCTCTGTGAGAACTTGTTCGACTACTCGCCAACCTGTGGAGTTTCTCTCGGGATTTCCACAGCACCCATGCATTTCTTTTTCAGTGAATTGTAGGCCTATTCCTCCTGAGCTTGTCCTCGCTTCACCAGTCTTTATGAGGACTTGTTGCACGCACTCCTTGCGGCAGATCTTCGAATGCGACTAGGTTTTGAAGCTTCGACTCTGCACACAAACCTGCAGCAGGAGTCCCATTCAATTTCACTCAGAATCGCAACTCTGAGTCTTCGTCCAGCCTGCGCATGCCTTGCACGGCTCTGGTGCCAAATCTGCACTTCTGGGATGAACGGAGACAAAAGCTTGCTCTAATTGAACCCTACAATCACGCACTCCTTGCGGACAAATTCAACTGCACTCCTTGCAGGAATTCTCTGGCTCACTTAGAGAAACAATTGAAACTCATTCACTCATTCTCTCAGATTTCAGATCAACCATGAAATCACATACATAGCATATAAAATCAAGTGTAAACCAGAAGATAACATCCATGAGAATAATATCCACAATACAAAGAGAATAACACAACCATGGAATTGAATCAAGATTTTCTATTAATTCAATATTTGTACATGGTGGTTCTTCACAATCTCTTTGTTTCTCTCCTCTCCTTGCTCCTGTTCTAGCTAATGTTACAATGTACAAAGGAGGGTGTCTATATTCTGTTTCCCTCTTGAACTCTAAAACTGTCTAATCTAGACTTAAACATCTATCTTCCTACATTAAATCTATTAAATGCCTCATCTACCAAAGGATGAGAGCTATCCGCTCAAGGTCCATTACAATATATAAAGTGTGCTTCATTAACTCTACACATTAATGGTTGGTGCAATAATATCAAGGGTTCAAAATTTGTGTTGGCGCTATCCAGCTGTCTTCTTCTCTCGCGCTGGCTTGCTTGATGTGGGTGATGCTCTTGCATCATACTCCCTGGCTTGAAAAACTTCATGGGCTCCTGTCCATGAGCTCCTGCATGGTCTATCCATGCTTCTGTATCATCGCTTCAGTCTCCCAGCTGGAATCCTCCACTGGGTGATTCTTCCATTTGACCAGGTACTCGAAATACTGTTTACGCTTGGTCTTCTTACCCACTCTCTTGTCCAGTATGTACTCCATCTGCGGCTTCTCTACAACTGGCATCTGCTTCTGCCACTAGACCACTGGTTCCTCAGTTCCAGTCTCTGCTTCTCCAACCTTGTATGGGTGTAAATCCGAAACATTAAATATCAGAGATATCTCGATGCCATCTGGAAACTCAATTTCATAAGTGTTCTCCCCGAACTTCTTCAGGACTCTGCAAGGCCCAATTTTCTTCATCTTCAATTTATTATATGTTCCCCTTGGGAACCTTTCTTTCCTCAAGTGTGCCAGAACAAGATCCCCAACTTCAAACTGAAGTTGTCACTGATGCTGATCTCCTCTGTGCTTATATTCTTGATTTGAATCATTCAGTCGCTGCTTCACCTTGTCGTGAAGTTCCTTCATTGCTTCAGCGAATTCCTTTGCGCTAGCACTGCTAGTCGCAGCCTGTTCTGACTCTCGGAGTTCAGAAGCTCCCCTCGGTTGTGTCCCATACACAATCTGAAATGGACTTTTACCTGTACTCCGATTCACAGAATCGTTGTATGCAAATTCTGCATGTGGCAACACATTGTCCCAGCTGTTATGGTGCTCCGTCACCAGGCTCCGCAGTAAGTCTCCCAAACTCCTATTGACCACCTCTGTCTGTCCATCCGTCTGCAGATGGTAAGATGAACTAAACACTAATTTAGTCCCTAGTTTTTTCCATAGCATCCTCCAAAAATGACCTATGAATTTCGTATCCCTGTCCGAGACTATGCTCCTCGGCAATCCGTGAAGTCTGACAACTTCTTTGAAAAAAAAGTTTGCAATGTGGGTCGTATCGCTGGTCTTCTGACACGGAATAAAATGTGCCATCTTCGAAATCCTATCTACCACCACAAAGATGGAATCAACCCCTCTCTACGTCCTCGGCAAGCCCAATACAAAATCCATGTTTATCACCTCCCATGGCCTCTCTGGTATGGGAAATGGATGATAAAAACCTGCATTATGCTTTCTTCCCTTCGAATGTTGACAAATTCGACATCTGTCAAAAAAAATTTTGACATCTTCTCACATGCCTGGCCAAAAATATGATTCGCTCAGCTTTGCAAACGTCTTATCGTAGCCAAAATGCCCTGCTAATCCACCACTGTGCTTCTCCTTTAGCAGGTTCTCCCTCATGGAGAAATTCGGAATGCATAACTGGTTGCCTCTGAACAACAGTCCATTCTGAATCATGTAATCTAACCACGGGCTCCGATCCCTGAGAACTGGATTCTCAGCTGCTTCATATGATTCTCCGAAATCTACATCACCTTCATACATATCTTTCAGATTTTCAAAACCCAATGTCTTGACTCGGAACTCCTGCACCATTAAACATTTCCTTCTCAAACCATTAGCCACTTTGTTAGCAGTTCCTGAAATGTGTTTGATCACAAACGTGAAGTTCTACATGTACTCTACCCATTTTGCATGCTTCTGGTTCAACTTCTCCTGTTGACTTACAAACTGCAATGCATGATTATCGCTGTATAATAAAAATTCCTTGGGTATTAAGCAATGCCTCCACTTCTTCAATGCTTGTATGATAGCATAAAATTCCTTATCATACGTGGAGTACTTCAGTTTGGCTTCATCCAAATTCTCACTGAAATATGCAATCGGCCTGTCCTCCTGACTTAAGACCGCTCCTATGGCATATCCACTGGCATCACATTTCACCTTAAATGTCTTCTGGAAATATGGCAACACTAACACTGGTTGCTCTGTGATCTTTCGCTTCAACAGATTGAAGCTCTTCTCAGCCTCTGCTGTCCAATGAAACATTTTATGCCGTTTCTTCACCGTGTCCATCATCGTTGCGCTAATTCCACTAAAATTCCTGATGAAATTCAGGTAGAAACTAGATAACCCATGGAAACTCCTCACCTCGAAAATATTTCTCGGTGATGGCCAATTTTTGATTACTTCCACCTTACTTGGGTCCATTTTCAACTCATTGGCTGATATGAAAAAACCCAAATAAATGAGTTGTTTCTTCATGAAGGAGCACTTCTTCATGTTGACCAACAGTTTCTCCTGTTGCATCCTTCTCATCACAATGGCCAAATGTTTCAAATGTTCAGCCTTTGTCTTACTGTAGATCAATATATCATCTAGATATACGACTTCACATTTCCCAATGAATTCCCTCAGGACTTCATTCATCAGCCTCATGAATGTGCTCGGCGGGTTTGTTAAGCCAAACGGCATGACCAACCATTCGTACAAACCCTTGTTTGTCTTGAATGTTGTCTTCCATTCATCACCTTCTCTCATGCGGATCTGATGATATCCGCTCTTCAGATCAATATTTGAAAAATAATTTTCCCCACTTCAGATCATCCATTCTCGGCAGTGGAAATCTGTACCTGATGGTGATTTTATTAATCGCTCTAGAGTCTATACACATTCTCCAGCCTCCATCCTTCATCGGACTCAGTACTATTGGAACAACACATGGACTCAGGCTCTCCCTGACCAATCCTTTGTCCAACAAATCCTGGACCTGATTCTTGACCTCCTCATTTTCCTATGGCATCAACCTGTACGCTGCCTTGTTCGGTAAACTAGCTCCTGGTATAAGGTCTATGTGGTGACTTACACTTCTCATCGGTGGCAATGAATGAGGTAATTCTTCCATGATGATATCAACAAATTCTTCCAGCAGTTCCTAAATTTCATCTGGCAGATCGTCCACTCTTGTGCTGGTCAGAACAATTCTCGGCTTCCTGACCACAAAGAATTGTGGATCTTATTTCTTCTCCATCTTTGTGAGAAGCTCCTTCCCACTCATGAGAAGTATCGTGTTGTTTACTTCCGGTTTTACTTCTTTATCTTTTATCGGAAGCAACCTATGTGTCCTCCCATATTTATCTAAGGTATATGTGCTCATTCTGCCATCATGAACTACATTTTTATCATACTGCCATGGTCTACCCAACAATAAATGGCATACATCCATGGGAATAACATCTCACAAGATTTTATCATTATACCCACCTATTTTGAATTCGACTAAACACTGTTTAGTAACACTCACCTGATGTCCTTTTTGTAGCCATGATACTTTGTATGGACTTGGGTGATCAGTTGTATCTAGCTCCAACTTTTCCACCATCTCGGTCGAAACGAGATTATCGGTACTTCCACTATCCACAATGACCTTGCATTTCCTGTCCTTCGTTGTGCAAGCTGTCCTGAATAGTCTAGTCCTTTGTACTGACCTTTCCACCTCTTTCCCAGGTGTCAAAAGGACTTTATGTATTCCAAGCCATCTCCCGTTGTCTGCATCTTCGTTCTCAGCATCACGCCTCTACGCTTCAGTGATGTGAGCTTCTCCTGCATCCTTCTTTTTCTTTGGACACTCGAATGACTTGTGCCCATTCTTCCCACATGTAAAACATGTGATTACTCCTCCTCTTCCTCTACCTCAACCTCTAGTACGAGGAAGTGTGTTTTCATCAGCATAATCTCCTCGCTGATCATTTTGCGGTCCTCTCTGTTCGACATGTGGCCCTTGCTGTGAGGTCCCACCTCTTTCAATCTTACCCTGAGGTTTCTTCCATTCCTCTTTCGGCTTCTAAGTTCTTTCCTGGGCAACCCCTTTGCCTCTTGGCTGGCTTCTTCCTCGCCCTCGCTAACCTTTCTTTCGGCTCAGCTTCTCCTCAGATTTTAGAGCCATCTGGTAAGCATCCTCCACCATCCTGATGGTTACCATGCTCAATTCATCCTGAATGTCATACCTCAGACCATTCAGGTATCTCGCCACCTTCTCATCATCGGTCTCCCGATGACCTGCCCTGATATTGAGTTTATAAAATTCCTCGGTGTACTCCTTCACCATCATCAGCTTTTGCCTCAGGTTCTGCATTCACCTGAACAGTGTGATCTGATAATCCCTTGGGATACATTTTGCTTTCATCTTAGCAATCATTCGGTCCTAGCTTTTAATTTTTTGCTTACCTTTGGAACGTCTGTCTTCCTATAGCTTGTCCCACAACAATGCTGCATGTCCCTTCAACCAGGTGACAGCATGTCTGACTTTCTTGTCCTCTTTGATCTCCTCATAATCGAAGTAGTTTTCAAGAGCTCGGATCTAGTCCAATAGCTCTTCTGCATCCAGGCTCACCTCGTAGACTGGAATATCCATTTTCGCCTTCACACCCATTCTGGCGATGGCTTTGATCAACCACTCGGTTGATGCATCCTCTGCTGTGATTTCTTCTACATGTCCAGCCTCCTCTTCAACCTCAGAATCACTAAGATCCCCTGCACCAACTCTGCCTCTTTGCGTTGTCTCCATCTCCTCGAGTCTTGCTCAGAGATCTCTCATTTTCCTTTCCATCTCTGGATTTCCTGCTGGCCTACCTCTTCTTCGCACCTCCCTATCTTCGGGATCAGGTGACTACCTTTCCCTTCTGGGTGGCATGGTGTATTTACTCCTTCTCCTTCTTCACTATAGAAAGCAAATAACTATTCCCGCTCTGATACCACTCTGACGAAACCTTCCCCACTCCTCGGAGAACGATCGCTCTCACTAGGACCTTCTCTAATCTTTGGCCTGAAGAGCGTCTCTGCTCCTCTAATTCCCCATTGGGAATTCTTCACCCACAACACTCTCCAATGATCTCCCTTAATAGTTGGAAAATTGAAATTCGTGATATCGTGAATTCTATGCTCGCGTGCCTTATGCCTCATGAGTCCCCAAACCCCGATATGGGTCAATCGTTGACTTTCTCCTCTTCTACTATCAGAGTTTTCCCTATCGGGATATCGCTACCCGCGATGTCGACATTCTGAATTTCCAAACTCCGAGCATCGACGTGCCGACCCTCCGATACAATGCCACCTGTACTCCGCTACTTCCCGGGGTCCCACGCTGCCACGTCACCGTCGGGATATTGCAGATCACGAATCTGACATGCAAGTGTTCTCTCTCGTCGAGAACCCTGATTCTCCAAACCCCGATTAGATGGGATTCCTTGACATGTGTCCCCATGATCAACGGTTGTGATCCTATCGAGATATCGCGGATCGCGGTATCGCCACTCCCGTTCCAACAACTTGGTGCTTCAACCTGTGATATGCCGATATGCGATGGCACGTGCAAATCTGATGGTCCCTATGAACCCATATCGATGACACTACTTCCTCCCGAGCTTCAAACTTCTAAATGCTCATGCTGTAATCTCCGCACAGCTTTGCAGGAACTGACGGTCCTCGGGTTCTCGTGGAATCTCTCCAGGGGATTTCAACCGTCCATCTTTCCTTTGCTGTCTTCTGCGAATGAATGAAACGCTCCCTTTGTGAGAACTTTTTCGACTATCCGCCAACCTGTGGAGTTTCTCTCGGGATTTCCACAGCACCCCTGCAATTCTTCTTCATTGAACATAGGCCTATTCCTCATGAGCTTGTCCTCGCTTCACCAGTCTTTATGAGGACTTGTTGCACGCACTCCTTGTGGTAGATCTTCGAACGCGACTAAGTGTTGAAGCTTCGACTCTGCACACAAACCTGCAGCAACAGTCCCATTCCCGTTCGCTCAGAATCGCAACTCTGAGTCTTCGTCCAGCCTGGGCACGCCTTGCACAGCTCTGGTGCCAAATCTGCACTTCTGGGATGAACGGAGACAAAAGATTTCTCTAATTGAACCCTGCAGTCACACACTCCTTGCGGACAAATTCAACTGCACTCCTTGCAGGAATTCTCTGGCTCACTTAGAGAAACAATTGAAACTCATTCACTCATTCTCTCAGATTTCAGATCAACCATGAAATCACATACGCAGCATATAAAAGCAAGTGTAAAATAGAAGTGAACATCCATGATTATAATATCCACAATACACAGAGAATAACACAACCATGGAATTGAATCAAGATTTTCTATTAATTCAATATCTGTACATGGTGGTTCTTCACAATATCTCTATTGCTCTCCTCTCCTTGCTCCTGTTCTAGCTCATGTTACAATGTACAAAGGAGGGTGTCTATATTTTGTTTCCCTCTCGAACTCTTAAACTGTCTAGTCTAGACTTAAACATTTATCTTCCTGCATTAAATCTATTAAATGCCTCATCTATCAAAGGATGAGAGCTATCCTCTCAAGGTCCATTACAATATACAAAGTGCGCTTCATTAACTCTACACATTAATGGTTGGCACAATAATATCAAGGGTTCAAAATTTGTGTTGGCGCTATCCAACTGTCTTCTGCTCTCGCACTGGCTTGCTTGATGCGGGTGATGCTCCTGCATCATTGATTATGCAGGATGACGATAGCTTGCCGACGAGACTCACATATGGAGTAAAGGAGCCGCACACAGTTTCCAGAGAGGTTGAGGGAGAGGTGTGGACATCAACCCTTCCATAGCCTACTAGCACTCTCGCCATGGCTCGAACTGTGGGTTAACGATTACCTAGTTCGAGAGGATCCATGATGCCATGAGGGAAGACTGTGACAATCGCTCACGATGATTCTAAGGGGTGCGCAGTAAGGCGGGGAGCCTTATTCCTTAGAGCCCTTAGTCTCCCACAAGTTCACCTGTCAGAGTGTTGACTCTAGGGGTTATAGATGTCTACCAATTAGTCAAGTTGGCGAGTGGAACCTTTGGAGCATGTGGTGCATCCTGAAGGGCACATCGCGTAAAAGAAACACAAGAAGCGAGTGGCACCCTTGGAGCATGTGGTGCATCCTGAAGGGTACGTTGCGCAAAAGAAACGAACGAGGCGAGTGGCACCCTTGTAGCACGTAGTGCGTCCTGAAGGGCACATCGTACTTATGATGAGGAAGAGATAAACCTAGATGACCCTAAGACATTAACACCTTAAGAAACCCTTAAAACAACTTCCCTAACCAAGTGTCACCAGTTCAGAATCTAAGTCATAAGTCTAAAATTCTCTAGGGTAAAAATTTAGTCTAACCTTAAGAAAGGACCCTAAGAATAAAAATAAAATTTTAACCAAAAACCCATTTCCGTAATAGTTGGGTATTCATAAAATTCTTGGGGTAAATGAAGAGAGTAAGGATTTAATTAAACTAAGGGATTTAAAAATTTGCAAAGATGAAATTAATTCCTAACTTGTGAAAGAACAAAAGATATTAAATAAATAATAAATGAAAAGATTAATTAGCGCATTTACCTTTTTGGTTTTAAAAAGGAAGGGAATAATAAAAATAGGGAAATTATGTAATAAAGGAAACATAGTAAAGGAAAGAAGGGGACATATGGTAAAACACAAAGTCAACATAGTAAGGAATCTGCAATTAAGAACTTCCTAAAATGAACTAAATTTAGCAACTTCAATTTAGGGAAATTTACTAAAAGCATGTAAGGGGATCTAGGAACACCTAGGAGTAAATTTAGGAGCAATTCTAGGTGGGTGAGGGAAATGAGGAATTTAATAAATTAAAGAAAATAATTACTTGAGGAAAGAGGGGGATGGACGACACTTGTGCGATGGAGAATATTCATAATATTTTATTGAAACTTAGTAAAAAATGTGATTTAGGAAAGCTGGTGGGTCTCAAAAACTCTATAAAAGAAAAGGAAGAGGAGGAGGAAAAGGGGATCGGTTGTTAGCGTAACGTTACACTGCCAGTTTGAGACTTGACTAATTGTTTGTGAAAAGTTGGGATTTTCCCAGCTTGGATTGGAGTGGTAGCTCGGCCTTGTGAGGCGAGCTTGGAAGCTAGACTTACCTTCTGGATTTTGTGTGGCCCCTTTGCGGCTCGGGCGGCTAAGGGGGAAGTAGAGTACCCCTAGCGATTGGCTGGGAGGTACCGGTGTAGTCTCTATGGTCAACGAGCCGGAGAGGCGTGGAGCAGGAGCGACATGGAGCGCAGGATCATCATTCGAGGTAGGTGAAGAGGCAAAGGTATGGTCGTTATTTTGGTAGAATAGAAAGCACTAGGATTGATGTAGATCTGTCTATTTATTGAAAAAGTGTTTGGTGTTACAATTTTATATAATAGTTTGTTGCATCTGTCTTTTTCCTTGACGATTTGCATAGAATAAATTTTTACAATGCTTGTGGAACTTGCTGATTTTATCCAACGATTGCTGAGTGATCATTTTTATAATTAACTGTGTAATTAACCCTTACATACAAACTTGTTCCTGTCAGATTCATCCACTGATAATGGTCATTAATCTCTGCGTTTGTGTTAAAATATTTCTCTGCGTTCTGTTTTATTTTTCTGCAAATCCTTGTGTTATAACTCGCTGGAGGTTACCCCGCAGATTCACATGCTTGAACTCTGCATTTTCTTCTGCGTTTTATTGTTCCCCTCAGAGTGGAGATTGCCCAAAACTTCTTTGTGATTTGGTATTTCTTGATCTCTGCATTTTGTTTTAATTATTTTGTGGATTGAATTAGTTTAGGGTCTGTAAATTGCCCTTTTTTTAAATTCATTTAAGCACGGCAGGGATGTGTTCCTTGGGTTGGCGACAGAAACCTCAGCAACTGGATTCAGTGATCGGGATTCGATTGGGGACTGTGTAGAGTCGACTTATTATTTTCATCTGGAGTATTTTACATTCTGTGGGCGTTCTAATCTCTGTGAGGGCGAATTGTTTCTATAGGGTGCATTCATCCTCTGTGGGCGAATTCATTCCCGTGGGCGTTTTTCCTTTCCCTGTGGGGGTTATTAATTAGTGCTGGCATTTTGTATATCACCGTGAGCAACTCGTTTTTTTTATCCCTCAGTTTTGTTGTTGTTGTAATTTTTGTTGAGTGTATTGTGTTTCTACTCTTATAAAATCGTCATGGCGATTCCCATGAGGATTCCTGCATTTTTTTTTTGGGTCTGCGTTCTAGGATAACCAGTCTTGCGTTGAATTTCAGGTTCTGCATCCACATAGATGGCGTGTTGTTATTACCTCTTTTCCTTATAACCTCTGCGCCTTATTACCTCTCGCCTTAATTGCCTACGTTTTGTCTTTAATGAATGGTGGTTGGTAATGAATGGCAACCAGGAGTCTTTTTCTTGTATAATTGTTTATTCACAGTCATCCGGTTATAGTTTTGAGTGGTTCAGCCTTAAGTCAAGTGAAGACTAAATAAAATTACGGTTCAATGGCAGTGGAATGGCAGGAAATATTTAACGCCAGTTTTGGAGTGGTCGTAATTTAGAAATTGGCTTTTTCCCTGCAACAATAGTAATTACATATATGAATCCTAAGATTGACACCCGTACCCCCGTGCGTTGCTGTTGGACAGAGTTTTAAATACACCTGTGCGTTTGATGTTGGACAGAGTTTTAATTTCACCTGTGCGTTGGCTGTTTGGACAGAATCTTAACTACACCTGTGTGCATATTTAAATAGGTTTTTATTTCTCTTAATGATGGATTTCTGAGCGCTCACTTCAATGCGCTCAGGACACAAGTTTGTTTAAATCTTTTGCTGAGCAACCTCAATAACTCTAATCTTCCGGTGAAAGTTCCATATCGTTGAAAGGGTGTTTGTTTTAACAAATATTAGTTTCCTGGTTGAAAATCATCACGCACTAACCTTTAATGTGAGTGAGTGTAACGAATGTAATTCTAAATTTCTGGAATTAATGACACACCAGTCAGGGTTATAATTGCAAGGTAATGTATGACTTTAGTTTTCCCATTGTTAGGTTATTGCAAGGGATGCCCTTCTTCTTAACAGTCGAGTATTCTTTTAGAATTTTAGAAGGCGGCTAGACTTCTTTATATATATATATATATAAAAAAGTGGAATTCTTGATAAAAAGAAATCTCGTTTACTCCTCTAGTGGAACGAGAATCTTCTTGACCAACTAGCCTCCTTTTGTTTATAAAACTTTATGTTAGATGATTTGAGTTATTTTATTCTAGTAGAGAAATGCAAGGTTCGTACTAGATAGCATAGAATGAATTTTTTAAATGTTATTTTACTGCATTGTTATGGCCATATGATTTAAAGTTATTATTATCTTATGGTACTGATATGGAAATTTATAGTAAAGGATAACACAAATGGGATAGGATTGTGTGACTGTACTACCACTATATTATATGGTCTTGCAATGTGTAAAGGTAGAATGTCATGGCATAATAGAATTAGAATATAATGTTAGTGTTAGTGACATGATTTTTAATTTCATTGTTAATTCAAATGCAAAGCCTTGGGATTTTAAGGATAAGGGACATTGTTATTCAGTGTAATGTTATTGAAATTTTAGTGTTATTGATGACACATAAGATGTAAGGTCCTTGAACCAAGTACCTTGAATTACTAAAGATTTTGTAATTGGGGGATTTGCAATTACTTAAATTTACATTCTTATATGGTTGGACTGTGTATATCGTCTACTAATGGAGTTCAAATGGAGTATTGGGCCAGTATTAAATGTCTTTTGAGTCGTAGGAAATACCTTATCTTAACATTGATTGGTCGTTGTCGGAGTCCTTCGGACCTGCGCATCCGTAGAGTTAGTGGTTTTCTTTAGTTGTTGTGGTACTTGGATGAGATCATTCTATTTCTTGGTCTGCTTATGTCGGGCGGGATGTAGACACCTCCCTGTAGCCTTAGTATATAAGTCTGTGTGTGTGATTATTTTCTGTGTAAGAATCCAATGTCGTATCAAGAGTCTCGGGCCCTTTAAAGGCAGGGTTTCTACTCTTGCGACACACCTGACGGAGATTACTAGTTTCTGCCTGAGCAGTTGGCCAAGAGCCTATCTGACCTTCTCTCTCTCCGGAGTAGAGAACTAAGATTAAATGCCCTGCTTTCCTGTGCAGAAATAGTAAAATCTACTACTATGGATTCTTCCTTTTTTGTTCGTATCGTGCATAACCCTGTATGTCGTTAAACGTTTGCGGTTACATGTTGTCAGCCTTAGGTCTATGGTCGTTAATGCTTGCAGTTACTTGTTGTGTGCTTTCTGTCTTCTTGTTGTGATCCTCGTGGTTGCATCCTGTTAGTCATCGGGTGGCGACGTAGAGTCAAGTGTGTTTGGTTCCTTTCTCACTCGCGCACACACCTTAAACAAAAAAAAAAAAAAAATTGCACCTGTTAAAGAGTTGTGGTCGTAATGAGGAGGTTCTTTACATATGGTATCAGAGCCGGTTCGACCCGCGACTTGGGATTCTCTACGGCTTTCGTTGACATGATTAGATTTGATTATACTATTACTAATCGAGTTAATTGTGTGCGTGCAGGTAATCATGGTTAGAGGACACTGTGGAGGCAGGCGGCAGAGTGCTAGGGGAGGAGGTGTGATGCCTCCAGTAGCATCCACACCTGAGGGGTCTAACCGGCAGGGAGGCGAGCAGGTTCTCGGATAGGAGCACATAGCAGTTGGCGATGTTGTCGAGATGATGAGATCTTTTCAGCGCGTGTCTGAGGCACTGATCAACCGATTAGACAAAGACGAGGCCAGGGCATCGACACCAGCTGAGGTTCCGCCATGCACACCAGCCGTTATAGGTAGCATTCACCGTGAACTCGAGAAGGTTAAATTTCCCGAGTTCTTTGGTGCCCCGGATGGCACCGCCGTCGAGGTATGGTTAGAGAATATGGCGATGTGCTTCGCACATCGCGATTATACCTCCAACATGAAGGTACGCATGGCGGTCTTTAAACTAAAGGGGAGTGCTCTTCTATGGTGTGGTGGAAGACACTCCTGCCGCAGCTGAACATGGTTGTTGAAAATGTGTCATGGGAACTATTCGAGGAATGGTTCCGAGAGAGGTACCTTTCAGAGGAATTCATTGAGCGTCAGCTTAATTAGTTCAATGCATTACAATACGGAGGTCATACGGTGCCCGAGTACGAGGCACGTTTCATGGAGATGCTCCAGTATGCTCTGCACCTTAACACAGAAAAACTCAAGGTCAATCGGTTCATGTTTGGCCTTAACGGTAGCCTGCGTGCAAAGGTTAGGATTTTGATGCCTCAAACCTTGCACGATGTCGTCCAGAAGGCCCTCATAGTAGAGGAGGAGCTTATCAGTGGGGGTCAGACGAGGACTCCAGCGAGACCTGTAGGGCAGGGTTCATCTGGTACACCACAGCATCAGACACTAGTGAGACATACGTCAGGATATCGTGGCATCTAGAGAGGATCCACTTTCACTACACCCCGACAAGCGTCGCCTCAGAAGCAGGAACCTTATCGGGGACCACATCATTAGCAGCAACGTTGCTCGCAGCAGTAGAAATTTAGGCTTGTTCAGCAGAACAGACCTGGGTTCCAGGCCGGTGGGTTGTCATCTTCTTCTTTAGGTACCAGGACTACTAGGCCGAAGAAGGGGTGTTGGACGTGTGGGGAGCTACACTACCAGCGCGACTGTCCTATGGAGAGGACTAGAGCGTCTAGATTAGCCAGACCCACTACAGTGGGAGATATGGGCAAGGCCCATTGGATTCACGCAACGGTGAATAATCGCCAAGAAGAGCACCAGTCGACTATGCTCGAGACGATAGGTACTATCCCTGACCAGACCCTTAGTATTTTGATAGACCCAGGTGCTACTAAGAGTTTCATTTCTGGTGCAGTGCTAAAAAGGATTAAGGTGAAGGCAGTCGAACAAGATGAGTTTAGCTTCATAGAGATGGCTTCAGGAGCCAAACAAAAGGTTGGAGGAAAGGTTACGGGCTGCGCCCTTAACCTGGGAGAGTTTGTCACGAGGGTCAACTTGTATGTCATGATCTTAGGATATTATGCCATCGTGATTGGTATGGATTGGTTGGAATCGCATGAGGCGATACTCAAATATAAGACGAAACGGTTGAGCTTGGTTGATGACGAAGGACAGAGACATGTGATTGTAGGACATAACTAGGGAGTTTCCCTAAGGTTTGTCTCTTCCTTACAATTACGAAAGAGTATCCGCAAGGGGTGAAAGCTTTATGCGATCCTTGCGCTAAATGAAAAGGGAGTGGCGGAAGGTCTAGAACACTTTCTGGTGGTGAAGGAGTTTGCGGATGTGTTTCCAGAGGAGTTACCTGGGATGCTGCCAGAAAGGGAATTGGAGTTTACCATAGACCTGAAACCGGGGACCGAACCGATAGCAAGAATGCCTTATCATATGTCGACCCCGGAGTTGCAAGAGTTGAAAATGAAACTAAAGAAGTTGTTGGACCTGGGACTGATATGCCCTGGTGTGTCATCGTGGGGTGCACCAGTTATTTTCATACGAAAGAAGGATGGATCGTGGAGGCTTTGCATTGACTACCATCAACTGAACAAGGCTACGATCAAGAATCAATATCTCTTACCAAGAATTGATGATCTGTTCGATCAAATGAAGGGTGCGATAGTTTTCTCCAAGATTGATTTGCGATTAGGGTATCACCAGTTGCGGATCAAGGAGGATGACGTCCCTAAGACCGCCTTTAAGACGAGATTTAGACATTACGAGTTTACTATTTTACCTTTTGGACTAACAAACACCCCAGGGGTATTCATGAGTTTGATGAACGGGGTATTCCACGAGTACTTGGACAAGTTCATCCAAGTATTCATTGACGATATTTTGATCTACTCTCGGACAGCAGAGGAGCATGATGAGCACTTGCACTTGATACTACAATGTTTACGAGAACACAAATTGTATGGGAAGTTGTCCAAATGCTCTTTTTATCAATCAAGGATTCACTACTTAGGGCATGTCATCTATGGCGAAGGTATCATCATGGATCCAGCCAAGGTTGAGGCTATTATGGAATGGCCTGCACCGACGAATGTCATAGAAGTGCGTAGTTTTATGGGTTTAGCAGGATACTATCGACGGTTTGTCGAGGGATTTTCGAAGATAGAAAATCCAATCATGGAATTGCAGAAGAAAAAAAAGAAGTTTGTTTGGACCGAGAAATGCGCAGAAGCATTTCGAAGGCTGAAAGAGTTGTTGACCACAACGCCGATACTAAAGGTCCCTGACATGGACACATACTTCTTGGTATGCACTGATGCATCCAAGGAAGGTTTAGGCGGAGTCTTGATGCAAGACGGACGAGTGATTTCTTACATTTTGAGGAAACTGAGAAGGCATGAGGAGAACTACGCGATGCATGATTTGGAGTTATTATCCATCGTGTATGCCTTGAAGGTTTGGAGACACTACCTTGTTGGACAAAAATTTGAATTAAAGACTGATCATTGTGGGCCGCAACACATTTTCACGCAAAGCGACCTGAACACGCGAGAACGATGTTGGTCAAAATTGCTTAGCGAGTATGGCTTCGAGATTACTTACATAAAGGGAACAGTGAACCGAGTGGTTGATGCTTTGAGTCGGAGACCACACATCTTTTCAATGTTGCCTCTTCAGATGAATCTATGTGAGAAGATTCTCACTTTACAGCGTGATGATGAATGGTACAAAGAAGTCGAGGATTTTATTGGACAAAACACAATGATGGTACCACGATATGAGGGATTTTCATTTGATAGCGATGGTTTATTGAGATATAGAGGTTGGATTTATGTACCGCCAAACAATGAGTTGAGGATGTTGATCCTCAGTGAGTCTCATAGAGCAGTTTACATGGCTCACCAGGGAGTTACGAAGATGAGGGTAGACCTTAAACCCTTATTCTTCTGGAAGGGAATGAAGACTGACATAGTCAACTATGTGGCCAGATGTCTAGAGTGTCAGTAGGTAAAGGCTGAACATAGACACCCGACAGGATTACTTCAACCAGATGCCATTCTGAAATTGAAATGGGAAGTTATTTCGATGGATTTTATTGTTGGATTGCCACTGACGGCAAGGAGACACGACTCGATTTTTTTAGTAGTAGACACTCTGACGAAGAGTGCTCACTTTATTCCTATGCATACGACCTATCAGGCACCTGACATAGCGAGAGTTTTCATCAATGAGATTGTGAGGTTGCATGGCGTGCCAGATAAGATTATATCTGATCGAGGATTGGTGTTTACAGGATGATTTTGGATGAGTTTTCAAGAGGCCTTGGGAACCCAACTCAAGTTTAGTACTGCATATCACCCAGAGACTGATGGACAGACCGAACGAATAAACCAAACCTTGGAAGACATGTTGTGCATGTATGTGATGGACCAACAAAAGCGTTGGGAGGAATTCTTGCCTCTAGTAGAGTTCACTTACAACAACAGTTACCAGAGCACCATTAAGATGGCGCCTTTTGAGTTTCTTTATGGGCGACCATGTCGGACGCCCTTGAGTTGGGATCGGCTTGAGGATAGGGTCCTGGTGGGACTAGAAGCAATCCAAGAAATGGAAGAGCAAATGAAAACCATAAGACAAAGGATAAAAGAATCGCAGGATCGACAGAAGAGTTATGTCGATGTGCACCGAGTTGACCATAGTTACGAGGTCAGCGATCGAGTCTTGTTGCGGGTTAAACCACATAAGAGTTCGATCAAGTTTGGAAAGGGAGATAAACTCTCTCCTAGGTTCATGGGACCTTTCGAGATCATGGAGAGAAAGGGCCCTGTGGCCTATCGACTAGCCTTGCCTAATTCTTTGAGGCGTATGCACGATGTTTTTCATGTATCTGTTTTGAGACATTATATTAGTGATCCTACACATGTGATTGACATGAGTTCCTTGCAGGTATCGGATGAGGGAGCGCTCATTGCTGAGCCGGTCCGCATATTAGATCATCACGTTCAATAGTTACGATGTCGAACGGTAGATCAGGTCATGGTCCAGTGGGACAGTTATAGTCCACACTCGGCGACCTGGGAGGACGCATATGATATGCACCAGCAGTTCCCATTTTTGTTTGATAGATAGACTTATGATACTATGGTACTTTTATTTCAGCATTTATACTAAGAAACTTCGGGACGAAGTTTAGAACAAGAGGGGGTGTATGTAACATCCTGCTCTGGCACACTGAGAAAACTTATTCCTTGAGGACACTTGCTCGCAAGTGATCTGGACTGTTATGATGTTAAACCATTTATCCTTGATTATGATTCATTATGATAGATGACATGATGTTTTTACTACCTTGATTAGACAGGTGCTATTCACTTAGTTTCATTGAGTGTGCAGGGTTTCTAACCTTCAGGATGCATAGGCATCGGTGGAACCCCTTGGACTCTGGATTGAGTCAGGGAGTGTGCTATTTGGGTTGATTCATTTACTATGATATTTCATTGATTTGATGATATGATGTTGACATGTTCTGACACGATTGTTGATGATGAAGGATGACGATATCTTTCCGACCAGACTCACATATGGAGTAAAGGGGCCACACACGATTTCTAGAGAGGTTGAGGGAGAGGTGTGGACAGCAGCCCTGCCACATCCAACTAGCACTCTCCCCGTGGCTCGAAATGTAGGTTAATGATTACCTAGTTCGAGAGGATCCACGATGCTGTGAGGGAAGACTGTGACAGTCGCTCACGGTGATTCTAAGGGGCACGCAATAAGGTGGGGGGCCTTATTCCTTAGAGCCCTTACTCTCCCACAAGTTCACCTGTCGGAGTGTTGACTCCATGGGTTATAGATGTCTACCAATCAGTCAAGTTGGCGAGTGGCACCCTTGGAGCACATGGTGCATCCTGAAGGGCACATCGCGCAAAAGAAACACAAGAAGCGAGTGGCACCCTTGGAGCACATGGTGCATCCTGAAGGGAACGTTGCGCAAAAGAAACCAACGAGGCGAGTGGCACCCTTGGAGCACGTAGTGCATCCTGAAGGGCACATCATACTGATGATGAGGAAGAAATAAAACTAGACGGCCCTAATACATTAACACCTTAAGAAACCCTTAAAACAACTTCCCTAACCAAGTGTTGCGAGTTCAGAATCTAAGTCATAAGTCTAAAATTCTCCAGGGTAAAAATTTAGTCTAACCTTAAGAGGGGACCCTAAGAATAAAAATAAATTATTGCGGTAAATGAAGAGAGTAAGGATTTAATTAAACTAAGGGATTTAAAAATTTGCAAAGATGAAATTAATTCCTAACGTGTGAAAGAACAAAACATATTAAATAAATAATAAATGAAAAGATTAATTAGCGCATTTACTTTTTTGGTTTTAAAAAGGAAGGGAATAATAAAAATAGGGAAACTAAGTAATAAATGAAACATAGTAAAGGAAAGAAGGGGACATAGGGTAAAAAGCAAAGTCAACATAGTAAGGAATCTGCAATTAAGAACTTCCTAAAATGAACTAAATTTAGCAACTTCATTTTAGGGAAATTTTCTAAAAGCATGTAAGGGGATCTAGGAACACCTAGGAGTAAATTTAGGAGCGATTCTAGGTGGGTGAGGGAAATGAGGAATTTAATAAATTAAATAAAATAGTTACTTGAGGAAAGAGGGGGATGGACGACACTTGTGCGATGGAGAATATTCATAATATTTTATTGAAACTTAATAAAAAATGTGATTTAGGAAAGTTCGTGGGTCTCAAAAACTCTATAAAAGAAAAGGAAGAGGAGGAGGAAAAGGGGATCGGCTGTTAGCGTAACGTTACGCTGCCAGTTTGTGACTTGACTGATTGCTTGTGAGGAGTTGGGATTTTCCCACCTTGGATTGGTGTGGTATCTCGGCCTTGCGAGGCGAGCTGGGAAGCTAGACTTACCTTATAGATTTTGTGTGGACCCTTTGTGGCTCGGGGGGATAAGGGGGAAGCAGAGTACCCCTAGCGATTGGCTGAGAGGTACTGGTGTAGTCTCTACCATCGGCGAGCGGGAGAGGTGCGGAGTAGGAGCGACACGGAGCGCGGGATCATCATTCGAGGAAGGCGAAGAGGCAAAGGTATGGTCATTATTTGGTAGAATAGAAAGCACTAGGATTGATGTAGATCTGTCTGTTTATTGAAAAAGTGTACTGGCGTTACAATTTTATATAATAGTCTACTGCTTCTGCCTTTTTCCTTGACGATTCGCATAGAATAAACTTTTACAATGCTTGTGGAACCTCCTGATTTTATCCAATGATTGCTGAGTGATAATTTTTATAATTAACTGTGTAATTAACCCTTGCCGGCAAACTTGTTCCTATCGGATTCATCCACTGATAATGGTCATTAATCTATGCGTTTGTGTTAAAATATTTCTCTGCGTTCTGTTTTATTTTTCTGCAAATCCTTGTGTTATAACTCACTGGAGGTTACCCCGCAGATTCACTCCCTTGAACTCTGCATTTTCTTTTGCATTTTGTTGTTCCCCTAAGCATGGCGATTTCCCAAAACTTGTCTGCGATTTGGTATTTCTTGATCTCTGCATTTTGTTTTAATTATTTTGTGGATTGAATTAGTTTAGGGTCTCTAAATTGCCTATTTTTTGTTTCTTTTAAGCACGCCAGGGATGTGTTCCTTAGGTTGGCGACAGAAACCTCAGCAATTGGATTCAACGATTGAGATTCGATTGGGGACTGTGTAGAGTCGACTTATTGTTTTTATCTAGAGTATTTTACATTCTGTAGGCGTTCTAATCTCTGTGAGGGAGAATTGTTTCTATAGGGCGCATTCATCCTCTGTGGGCGAATTCATTCTCGTGGGATTTTTTCCTTTGCCTGTGGGGGTTATTAATTAGTACTGGCGTTCTATATATGACCATGAGAAATTCGTATTTTTATCCCTGAGTTTTGTTGTTGCTGTAATTTTTGTTGAGTGTATTGGCTTTCTGCTCTTATAAAATCATTCTGGCGATTCCCATGAGGATTCCTGTGGCTTTTTTTTGGGTCTGCGTTCTAGGATAACCAGTCCTACGTTGAATTTCAGGTTCTGCATCCACAGTGATGGCATGTTGTTATTACCTCTGTGCCTTATGACCTCTGCGCATTATTACCTCTTGCCTTAATTGTCTACGTTTTGTCTTTAATGAATGGTGGTTGTTAATCAAAAGACAGCTAGGAGTCTTTTTCTTGTATAATTGTTTATTCACAGTCATCCGGTTATAATTTTGAGTGGTTCAGCCTTAAGTCAAGTGAAGACTAAATAAAATGATGGTTCAATGGTAGAGGAATAGAAAGAAATCTTTAACGCCAGTTTTGGAGTGGTCGTAATTTAGAAATTGGCTTTTTCCCTGCAACAGCAGTAATTACATATATGAATCCTAAGCTTGACAACCATACCCCCGTGCGTTGCTGTTGGACAGAGTTTTAAATACACCTGTGCATTTTCTGTTGGACAGAGTTTTAATTTCACCTGTGCGTTGGCTGTTTCGACAGAATCTTAACTACACTTGTGTGCATATTTAAATAGGTTTTTATTTCTCTTAATGATGGATTTCTGACAGCGCTCACTTCAATGCGCTCAGGATGCTAGTTTGTTCAAATCTTTTGCTGAGCAACCTCAGTAACTCTAATCTACCGGTGAAA
>ML816980.1:32787-61389 GCA_009831015.1 Picea engelmannii
CGGTGGGTGATGTGGTTGGGCTGATGAGGTATTTCTAGTGGATGTATGAGGCATTGATCATTTGTTTGGATAGAGTTGAGGCCAGGGCACTGACACCCCATGAGGGTCCACTGTCCGTTCCAGTTGGTACTGGTAGCATTCACCGCGAACTCGAGAAGGTCAAATTTCTTGAGTTCTTTGGTGCCTTAGATGAGTTCGATACCTTACGATAGGGCGGTTGTAGGGTGCCTGAGTATGAGACTCATTTTATGAAGTTTCTTCTATAAGCTCCGCATCTTAATACTGATAAACTTAAGGTCAACAAATTTGTGTTCGACCTTGATGGAAGCATACTTACAAAGGTTATGATTTTGATGCCTCAAACCTTGCATGATGTCATCTAGAAGGCCCTCATAACAGAGGAGGAGCTTATATGTGCGGTCCACAGCAGGACTCCAGCGAGACCGACATGCAAGGTGTCATCTAGTGCATGGCAGCACCAGACACCAACCCGACATACGCCTAGATATCATGGATTTCAGAGAGGATCGACTTTCACTACACTTCGGTAACCAACACCTCAGTAGTGGACACCTTATCGAGAACCACAACATCAACATTAGCATCGATCGTAGTAGTAGAAATTTAGGTTTGTTAAACATAACAAACCAGGATTTCAGGTTGGTGGGCCATCATCTTCTACTTCAGGTACCAGGAGTACTGGATCAAAGAAGGGGTGTTGGACATGTGGGGAGCCACACTACTAGCGTGACTACCCAGAGGAGAGGACTAGAGTATTTGGATCATCTAGACCCACTACCATGGGAGATTTGGGCAAGGCCCATCGGATTCATGTAGTGGTGAATAACCACCAGGAAGAGCACCAGTCTACTGTTCTCGATACATCAGGTACCATCATTGACGAGACCCATTGTATTTTGATATATCCTGGTGCGACCGAGAGTTTCATTTTTGATACAACGTTAAAAAGGATTAAGGTAAAGGTAGTCAAAAAGGATGATTTTAGCTTCGTAGAGATGTCTTCAGGAGCCAAACCAAAGGTTGGAGGAAAGGTTACGAGTTGTACCCTTAACTTGGGAGAGTTTGTCACCAAGGCCAACCTCTATGTCATGATATTAAGATCTTATGATGTTGTGATGCAGGAGCATCGCCAACTCATCAAGCGAGCCAGCACATTAAGTGGAGACCAGCTGGATAAACAAACCCAAACTTTTGAAAATACTTTGGGATTGTAATGCAAGTCTTTTAATGAAGCCATTTATGAAGGCACATTTGTATATTGTATTGGACCTTGAGACTTTAAGCTCCCGTCCTTTGGTATATAGGAGGCATTTAATCTAGTTAATGCTGGTAGATAGGATTTTAAGGCTAGATTTTATAGTTTAGAGTTCGAGAGGGAAAACGGGTATAGACACCCTCATTGTGCATTGTAATATTATCAACCCAGGAGAAGTGAAGGGAAAGTAGAGAATATTGTATGAATAACACCCATGTACAGGCACTTGAATTAATAGAATGAAGCTTTGATTCAAGCACATGGTTTGTGTTGTTTTCTCTGTGTATTGATGTTACGCTCATGAATGTTTGCTTTCTTGTTATGCATTTGATTTATATATGCTGTGCATGTGATTTCATGTTCAACTGAAGTCTTAAAGGGATAGAGAATGAGGTTCAATTGTTTCTCTATCTGAGCCAGGAGATTCCTGCAAAGTGTGCAGTTGAATACATCCACAAGGAGTGCGTTGATGAAGGCTCAGTAGTTTAACTTTTGTTCTCATTCACCCAGAGGTGGATTTGGGTTGTTGAAGCCATGCAAGGAGTGTGAAGGTTGAACAAGAAGTCTCAGTTGTGAATCTAAGCAAAGGGAATCAAAGACTATTGCTGCAGGAGTTGTGCAGAGTCGAAGGGATTCAACACTTGAGAGTTGTTGAACGATTGTCGCGAGGAGCGTGTGCAAGTCCCTCTGAAATATTCAGAATGGGAAATATCAGGAGGTATAGAACCTTCGTGATATCATTGAAGAAGAGTACCGGGAGTTTGTGTTGTGAAAGGCTTCAGACCATAGTTTCCAGTGCATGCACAGAGATCTCTCTTTCCTAAGAGACTGTTGAAGTTGTGGAAAAGCTCAGGAGGAATAGACCTTTGAACTCACTAAAGGCTAAGTGGAGGGAAGTTTCTGTGGGAAGTCGGAGGAAGGCTTTGCATTTTGGCGAGCGAGCAAACGAGTCTCGTGGAGAGACACTGCTTTATTTCACAGAATCCTCAAGGAGAGAATGGATGGACGAAGTCTTTGGAAGATATTTCACAAAGTTCTGATCTTCCAGAGGTTCAAGGTAGCTACAACGCAGGTGTGGAGAGGATTCAAAGCTCAGGAGGGGCAGCACCGTTGATCCAAGTCTGTTAGGACAGGTAGAGGAGATCTAAGGATCTCGTGAACTCGGGAGCTCGCAGGGTGAGAGCCCAAGTATTGGGTATTCAAAGTCATGAAGACATGAGGCGCGAGGAGAAAGTAATAGCCGTTGGATCCAGAGCGCGGGAGGACCATTGGATCCGCACGTGGGCTCGTGCATCGGAGCCTCGCGAGAAAAGGCTCAATAAATTGACCTCGCGGGTAGGGAAGTCACGAAAGAGCGAGGTCACGATAGCACAAAAGTCCCGAGGGAAGTGACGGGTGTGGACGGGTCAAGTCACACGTGCACATCAGAATTTTGGTACCTCGGATATCGGAGGTTGAAGAACCAAAATTTTGGTATCGCGAGTAGCAAGGTTGCAAGTAGCAAAATCTCTCAGGGAAAAGTCAGTGAGTTGACTGACCATCAGGTCTGGGGAATCCGAGGGTGTAGCACTTGACTATTGGACTCGTGAAGTCGCGAGTTCTGATCCTCTAAGGAGTTAAGGAAGGGGATCACGTGACGAAGAGAATATGTGGGTAGAAAGATTCCCAATAGGGAACTTGGAGAACCTTTGTGTTCTTCGGGCCGAGAAGAGAGGAAGGTCCTGTGTGAGCGGACGTGCCTGTGAGGGTGGTTCACGTTTGCATCAGAGTGGTATAAGAGCGAGAAAATTTCTCTATTTTCTGTAGTAGAGGAGAAAATAATAATTCACCATGTCGCTGAGGAGAGAAGGACAATCACCCAATCTAGAGGATAGAAGAAACCAGAGAGGAAGAGGGAGACAAGCACAGGTGCCAGAAATGGAAAGGCATATACGTGATCTCCGAGCGAGATTAGAAGATATGGAAGTAGCACAGAGACACATAGCCAGTGCTAGAGATCTAAGTGACTCTGAAGGAGAAGTTGAAGTTGAACAACAGGGAGAAGTTGCAGCCGAAGATGCAGCCAACGAGCAGTTAATTAAGGCTATCGCCCGAATGAGTTCGAAGACAAAGATGGACATTCCAACTTATGAAGGAAATATGGATGCAGAAGAGCTTCTGGATTGGATTAGATCTCTTGACACCTACTTTGATTATGAGGATATCGAAGAGGATAAGAAGGTCAGGCATGCTGTTACAAAATTGAAGGGACATGCAGTATTATGGTGGGACGAGCTTCAAGCAGATAGACTTTCCAAAGGTAAGCAAAAGATTAAAAGCTGGGATAGAATGATTGCGAAGATGAAGACAAAGTTCATCCCAAGGGATTATCAAATCTTATTGTTCAGGAGGATGTAGAAGCTGAGATAGAAATTGATGACAGTGAAAGAATACACTGAGGAATTCTATCGACTGAACATCAGAGAAGGTCATTGGGAGAGTGATGATGAGAAGGTGGCTAGATATCTGAATGGTCTGAGATATGAAATTCAGGATGAATTAAGCATGGTTACTATCAGGACTGTGGAGGATGCTTATCATATGGCTCTGAAATTAGAAGAGAGGCTGAGCCGTAAGCAAGGTCAGCGAGAGCGAGGCAGAAGTCAGTCTAGAGGAAAAGAAGTTTCCCAGAAGAAATACCAGAAACCCAAAGAGGAATGGAAGAAACCTCAAGGTAAAGTTGAAAGAGGTGGAACCTCATAGCAAGGATAGCCATACATTGAACAGCGAGGGAAACATACAGAGTAGAAGGGAGATTATGCTGACGCAAATACTTTTCCTCCTACCAGAGGTAGAGGAAGAGGCTGAGGTGGAGTTATCACATGCTTCACATGTGGAAAGAATGGGCACAGGTCATTTCAATGTCCAAAGAAGAAGAAGGATAGTGGATAAGCTCACATCACCGAGGCGCAGAAGCAGAATGATGATACCGAAGGCGTAGAAGGTGGAAGGTCACTAATGATGAGAAAATTTCTCTTAACACCTGGGAAGGAGGTGGAGGACTCAGCTCAGAGGACCATACTGTTCAGGATAGCTTGCAAAACCAAGGACTGGGTATGCAAGGTTATTGTTGACAGTGGTAGCACCGATAATCTCATTTCAACTGAGATGGTGGAAAAGATGGAGTTGGAGACAACTGATCACCTGAGTCCATACAAGGTTTCATGGGTACAAAAGGGACATCGAGTGAGTGTCACTAAACAATGTTTAGTTGAATTCAAGATAGGAGGGTATAATGATAAAGTACTCGGTGATGTGATTCCCATGGATGTATGTCATCTATTGCTGGGTAGACCATGGAAATATGACAGAAATGTGGTTCATGATGGGAGAATGAACACATATACTTTGGAGAAGGATGGGAGGACACATAGGTTGCTTCCGATAAAAGATAAGGAGGTGAAGCCGGAGGTAAGTAACACAATACTTCTCATTAGTGGGAAGGAAGTTCTTACAGAGATGGAGAAGACAGAAGATCCACAATTTTTTGTGGTCAGAAAGCCGAGGATTGTTCTGACTAGCACAAGAGTGGACGACTTAGCAAATGAGATTCAAGAATTGCTGGGAGAGTTCACTGACATCATAGTGGACGAACTACCTCATTCGTTGCCACCAATGAGGAGTGTGAGTCATCACATTGATCTCATACTAGGAGCTAGTTTTCCAAACAAAGCTGCTTATAGATTAACGCTGCAGGAAAATGAGGAAGTTAAGAGGCAGGTCCAGGAGTTGTTGGACAAGGGATTAGTTAGAGAAAGTTTGAGTCTGTGTGCTGTTCCAACAGTGCTCAGTCCGAAGAAGGATGGAGGCTAGAGGATGTGTACCGACTCAAGAGAGATCAAAAAAATAACCATCAGGTACAGGTTTCCACTGTCGAGAATGGATGATCTGATGGATTGCCTGAGCGGGGATTTTTTTTTTCAAAGATAGATTTGAAAAGAGGATATCATCAGATTCGCATGAGGGAAGGCGATGAGTGGAAAACAACCTTCAAGACTAACGAAGGACTGTATGAATGGCTAGTCATGCCTTTTGGCTTGACAAATGCACCAAGTACCTTTATGAGGTTGATGAATGAAGTCCTGAAGGAATTCATCGGGAAATTTTTCGTCGTATATCTGGATGACATATTGATTTTTAGCAAGACGAAGGCCGAACATCTGAAGCATTTGGCCATTGTGATGAGGAAGCTACAGCATGAGAAGTTGATGATTAATATGAAGAAATCTTCGTTCATGAAGACAGAGCTCATCTACTTGGGTTTTGTTGTTTCGGCAAATGAATTGAAGATGGATCCAGATAAGGTAGAAGTGATCAAGAATTGGCCATCACCGAGGAATATTTTCGAGGTGAGAAGTTTTCATGGTTTGGCTAGTTTCTACCAAAAATTCATCAGGAATTTCAGTGGAATTAGCGCAACGATGATGGATACTATCAAGAAAATACATAAATCTTTTCATTGGACTGAAGAGGCAGAGAAGAGTTTCAATCTGTTGAAACAAAAGATCACAGAACAACCAGTTTTGGTGTTGCCGTATTTTACGAAGGTGTTCCAGGTGAAATGTGATGCAAGTGGGTTTTCCATAGGAGCGGTCTTAAGCCACGAGGACAGACCAATTGCATATTTTAGCGAGAAGTTGGATGAGGCAAAAGTGAAATACTCCACGTATGATAAGGAATTTTATGCTATCATACAGGCATTGAAGAAGTGGAGGCATTATTTGATTCCAAAAGATTTTTTTTTGTATAGTGATAATCATGCATTACAGTTTGTGAGTCAACAAGAGAAGTTGAATCAAAAAAATGAAAAATGGGTAGAGTATATGCAGAATTTCACATTTGTGATTAAGCATATTTTGGGTACTGCTAACAAAGTGGTTGATGCTTTGAGAAGGAAGTGTTTGTTGTTGTAGGAATTCCAAATCAAAACTTTGGGTTTTGAAAATCTTAGGGACATGTATGCAGGTGATGCGGATTTTGCAGAGGCATATGAAGCAGCTGAGAATCTAGTTCTTAGAGACATAAGCCCTTGGATAGATTATATGATCTAGGAAGGATTGTTGTTCAGAGGCAATCAACTGTGTATTCCGAATTGCTCCATGAGGGAGAACCTGTTGAAAGAGAAGCACAGTGGTGGATTGGCTGGACATTTTGGCCATGACAAAACTTTCGCGAAGTTGAGAGAATCATATTTTTGGCCAGGGATACGAGAAGATGTCAAGAGGTTTGTTGACAGATGCAAAATTTTCCAGCATTCGAAGGGGAGAAAGCAGAATGCGGGATTCTATCAGCCATTGCCCATACCAGAGAGGCCATGGGAAGCGATCAACATGGATTTTGTGTTGGGATTGCCAAGGACACAAAGAGGTGTTGATTCGATCTTTGTGGTCGTGGACAGGTTTTCAAAAATGGCACATTTTATTCCATGCCAGAATACCAACGATGCGACACATATCACAAATCTCTTTTTCAAGGAGGTCATTCGACTTCATGGATTGCCGAAAAGTATAGTTTCAGACAGAGACACCAAATTCATAGGGTATTTTTGGAGGACCTTATGGAAGAAGCTAGGGACTAACTTGGAACTTAGTTCTACTTATCATCCACAGAAGGATGGGAAAACAAAAGTGGTCAACAGAAGTCTGGGAGACTTGCTGAGAAGCTTGGTGACGGAGCACCATAGCTGCTGGGATGGCATATTTCCATAGGCAGAGTTTGCGTACAATGACTCAGTGAACAAAAGCACAGGAAAAAGTCCATTTCAGATTATATATGGCACACATCCGAGAGGATTTTCTGAATTGAGGAATTCAGAATAGACTGCTACTAGCAGCGCTAGTGCAGAAGAATTCGCTGAAGCGATGAAGGAACTTCACGACCAGGTGAAGCAGTGACTGATAGATTCAAATCAGGAATATAAGTGCAGAGAAGATCAACATCGGAGACAACTTCAGTTTGAAGTTGGTGATTTAGTTCTAGCACATTTGAGGAAGGAAATGTTCCCAAGGGGGACATACAACAAACTGAAAATGAAGAAAATCGGACCATGCAAGGTCTTGAGAAAATTCAGAGAGAATGCGTATGCGATTGAGTTTCCGGATGGCATCAGAATATCTATGATATTTAATGTCGTGGATTTATACCCATACAGGGATGGAGAAGTAGAGACTGGAGCTGAGGAGCCAGTGATCCAGTGGATGAAGAATATGCCGACAGCAGAGAAGCTGCAGATGGAGTGCATACTGGACAAGAGAGTGGGTAAGAACACCAGGAGGAAAGAATACTATGAGTACCTGGTCAAGTGAAAGAATCATCCAGTGGAAGATGCCAGCTGGGAAAATGAAGCAGTGATTCAAAAGCATGGATAGACCGTGCAGGAGCTCATGGACAAGAGACCATGAAAGTTTTCAAGCTAAGGAGTATGATGCAGGAGCATCGCCAACTCATCAAGCGAGCCAACACATCAAGCGGAGATCAACTGGATAAACAAACCCAAACTTTTGAAAACACTTTGGGATTGTAACGCAAGTCTTTTAATGAAGCCATTTATGAAGGCACATTTGTATATTGTATTGGACCTTGAGCCTTTAAGCTCTCGTCCTTTGGTAGATAGGAGGAATTTAATCTAGTTAATGTTGGTAGATAGGATTTTAAGGCTAGATTTGATAGTTTAGAGTTCAAGAGGGAAAACGGATATAGACACCCTCATTGTGCATTGTAATATTATCAACCCAGGAGAAGTGAAGGGCAAGCAGAGAATATTGTATGAAGAACACCCATGTAGAGGCACTTGAATTAATAGAATGAAGCTTTGATTCAAGAACATGGTTTGTGTTGTTTTCTCTGTGTATTGATGTTACGCTCATGAATGTTTTCTTTATTGTTATGCATTTTCTTTGTATAACCTGTGCATGTGATTTCATGTTCAACTAAAGTCTGAAAGGGAGAGAGAATGAGGTTCAATTGTTTCCCTATCTGAGTCAGGAGATTCCTGCAAAGTGTGCAGTTGAATACATATGCAAGGAGTGCGTTGATGAAGGCTCAGTAGTTTAACTTTTGTTCTCATTCACCCAGAGGTGGATTTGGGTTGTTGAAGTTGTGTAAGGAGTGTGCATGTTGAAGAAGAAGTCTCAGTTGTGAATCTGAGCAAAGGGAATCAAAGACTGCTGCTGCAGGAGTTGCACAGAGTCAAAGGGATTCAACACTTGAGAGTTGTTGAATGATTTCCATGAGGAGCACGTGCAAGTCCCTTTGAAAGAGTCAGAGTGGGAAAGCTCAGGAGGTATAGATCCTTTGTGATATCATTGAAGAAGAGTACCGGGAGTTTGTGCCATGAAAGGCTTCAGGCCAGAGTTGCCAGTGCGTGCACGTAGATCTCTCTTTCCTAAGAGACTGTTGAAGTTGTGGAAAAGCTCAGGAGGAATATACCTTTGAACTCATTGAAGGCTAAGTGAAGGGAATTTTTTGTGGGAAGTCAGAGGAAAGTGTTGCAGGTTGACGAGGGAGAAAATGAGTATCATGGATAGACACTACTTTATTTCGCAGAATCCTCAAGGAGAGAACAGATGGAAGAAGTCTTTGGAAGATATTTCACGAAGTTCTGAGAGTCGTTGGATCTTCTAGAGGTGCAAAGTAGCTACAACATAGGCGTGGAGAGGATTCAAAGCTTAGGAGGGGTAGCACCATTGATCCAAGTCAGCTAGGACAGGTAGAGGAGATCTAAGGATCTCGCAAACTCGGGAGCTCGTAGGGTGAGAGCCCAAGTGTTGGGTATTGAAAGTCACGAGGACACAAGGCGTGAGGAGAAAGTAATAGCCATTAGATCCAGAGCGCGGGAGGACCGTTGGATCCACACATGGGCTCGTGCATCGGAGCCTCGCAAGAAAAGGATCAAGAAGTTGACCTCGCGGGTAGCAAAGTCGCGAAAGAGCGAGGTCGCGATAGTGCAGAAGTCCCGAGGGAAGTGATGGGTGTGGACGGGTCAAGTCACACGTGCACATCGGAATTTCGCTACCTAGGATATCAGAGGTTGGAGAAAAAAAATTTTGGTATCACGAGTAGCGAGGCCGCGAGTAGTGAAATCTCTCAGGGAAAAGTCAACGAGTTGACTGAACATTGTCTCTCGGGAATCCGAGGGTGTAGCGCTCGACTGTTGGACTCGCGAAGTCACGAGTTCTGATCCTCCGAGGAGTTAAGGAAGGGGATCATGCGACGAAGAGAATCTGTGGGTAGAAATATTCCCGATAGGGAATTAGGATAACCTTTCAGTTCATCGGCCGAGAAGAGATGAAGGTCTTGTGTGAGCGGACAAGCCCGTGAGGGTGGTGCGTGTTTGCTTCACGTTGTGATAAGTATGGACTGGTTGGAATCACATGAGGCGATACTCAACTGTAAGACAAAACAATTGATCTTGGTTGATGATGAGGGACAAAGACGAGTGATTGTAGGATGAAATCAGGGAGTTTCCCCTAGGTTCATCTCTTCCTTGCAACTACGTAAGAGCATGCAGAAGGGATGTAAGCTTTATACGATCCTTGCATTAAATGAGAAGTGAGTATCAGAAGGTCTAGAACACCTACCAGTGGTGAGAGAGTTTACAAACGTCTTTCCGAAGGAGTTACCCAGGATTTTGCTGGAAAGGGAATTGGAGTTTACCATAGACCTAAAATCGGGGACTGGACCTATAGCTAGAATGGCTTTTCAAATTTCAAATCCACAGTTACAGGAGTTGAGAATGCAATTGAAGGAATTGCTAGACTTGGGAATGATACGTTTGAGTTTGCCACCATGGGGCGCACCTGTTATTTTCATATGAAAGAAGGATGGGTCATGGAGGCTCTACATTGACTACTGTCAATTGAACAAGGCAACGATCAAGAATCAGTATTCGTTGTCGAGGATTGATGATATGTTCGATCACATGAAGGGGTCAACGGTGTTCTCAAAGATCGATTTGCATTTAGAGTATCACCAGTTACAGATCAAGGAGGATGGCATCCCTAAGACTACCATTAAGATGAGGTTTGGGCATTACAAGCTTACTATTTCATCGTTTGTATTGACAAACACCCAAGGGGTATTTATGTGTTTGATGAACAGGGTGTTCCATGATGTAGTGTACCTTTTTGCTTACCCATAGCTTATAACGCACTATGTAACATTCTGTACACACACTTTTACATAATTCGTACAGAATAATATAATCACATGCATTCAAGTAAAGAAATACATTTAACTCAGAGTAAAACATATAATTTACTGCTATGATTAAACAATCCATAGTATTTAATAGTAATTCATATACACAGCGGAAATCATGATAATTTATGTAGCACAGTCATGTAAAATGTGATAAGAACATAGTTAGATACTTATCTTATAACAATGGTGAAATCCACCAACCAAGTGAAGGCCTTCCATGAACCTCCCAGCCTTAGACCACACTGCTCATCATCTCAACAGTGGGTCACCCTCGAGCTGGGACTGAGCTCCACCCCAAGGCAAGGAATCCTAGGCTAGGCTGAGGTTACAGGGAAAACAACACATAAATATCTGGAAGGATTCTTCCCAAAGATGTCATGTTACACCCACTACTGCCAGACTCTCATTCCCCACATGTTTAATCCACCCGGGAGAATACACCTTCACACGCATAGTCCATCGGTGCTAACCTCCCTCTCTGGGTCTTGGCAACAGGCCGAATCAGGAATTCTTAGAGCTCGTAGCTGGTGCTGGGCACTCTCTAGAAGAAACCACTTCCCAACAAACTCTTTCACCTAGGAAGAGTTGCTCACAAGACTGACAACCTGCCTCTTCCAACCATCGTCGCCTCCCTCACTAGAAGAGAGGTCATACACAAGCTCAACGAAAAGCTTACTCTAGCCAGTATGCCACGCGCAGTCCAGCACTGCATGGCCACAACAACCAATTGGGAAAAATAGACACAAGTTTCCCAAACAAGTTCAAGAATCATGGGATAGTCTCACGGTTTTGGGTTTTGGGATTGTACAAGGGGTGCAAAGATCCCGCGTGCAAGTTCCAACTGCTCAGACTGAAGATGTACCGACTATATCCCCAAATCAACACAGGCTTTTTACCACCTTCAGGGTTGTACCAGGGTATTCTTGCAGATATCGAATGGGTTCACGCTCAGACGGTTGGGTAGAATTGAGATGCCCCCTTCCCATGGTTCATCTCTGCTATTATATTTGCATGCACCGGGGTTCACACTTGTCACCCTGGAAACTGCATGCATTCCCACAACATGCATCCCTTTTGCACGTTTTCCCCTTGCCAGGAACTTAGGATAAAAATAAAATACACATGTCTTTTGGGAATAATATTAAAATATTATTCCCAAGCTTAAGCCCCCTAGGCTTAGCCCTTAGGCTCAATACTTAGCCCATTTTTCCACCTTCCAGCCCCTAATCCCTTGCCCATTCCGTGGATTCTCAGTCCCCCTTCACTCACTCATCGTGGTCAGTCTGCACCTGGCGGTGTTTATATTTTATTAATCATTCTGCATACATACAAGTACATCAGCAGGCTCTTGGCCTTCAACACTTAGGATCCTTGTCCTAGCAAACATATAAGCTTACCAGCTTCTACAAAACTTGGCTCACCAGCCTATAGAACATGTTTATAATTCATTTCATATATCATGATTTGCAACAGGGCTCGGCCTTGGGGACACTACAATCCCCCTCCCCTTATTTTTTCACTGTCCTTAGTGCATCTTACCCTTCCTCTGCAATTCTTTCAAAATTTTCAAAAAGATGTGGATACTTTTCCCGTATTACTTCTTCATGCTCCCATGTCGCGTCTTCAGGACCGTACCAGGTCCACTGGACCTTTACAAGCTCTATAGCTTGATTCCGGAGCTGTTTTCTTTTCCTGTCTAATATGCGCAAAGGATGCACTTGCACGACACCTTCTGGTTCCACCTGGATCATAGTCCAATCGATAACATGATTAGCATCGGGTACATATTTCTTAAGTAATGAAACATGAAACAAATTATGTACAGTCATAGATGCAGGTAATGCAAGCATGTATGCAACTGGCCCAATCCTTTCCAGGATCTCAAATGGCCCACAAATCTTGCTGACAACTTGGCACAACTTCCCAGCTTTAGGGAACTCCTGTTAGTTTTCACTTTCAGGAAAACATGGTCACCCACTTTGAATTCTCTATGGTTTCTGTTACTATCAGCGTAACTTTTCTGCCTGTCCTAGGCAACTTTCAGATTTTGTTTGATTTTTATCATTTGATCTTCCATCTCTTTCAGTAGTTCAGGTCCAACTACTACTCTGTGAGCTGGATTATCCGAGCTCATTGGAGTGTTTCACTTTCTTCCATAAAGCACTTCGAATGGGCTCATCTTCAATGATGCATGGTACCCATTATTGTAGGCGAATTCTACCAAATGCAGGTAGTCTTCCCACCTTGATGGTTTATCCATCACATACATTCTCAGCATGTCTTTGATTACTCTGTTTACTCTCTCTATCTGTCCATCAGACTCAGGATGATATGTTGTACTAAAGTTCAGATTCATTCTGAATCCTTTGAACAATCCTTTCCAGAAATTCGAAGTGAATTTCGGGTCCCTATCAGACATAATTGTCTTAGGAATTCCATGCAAGCGTGCAACTTCTTTTAGAAAGATATCAACAACATCTACTGCTCTGTGGGTGGTTTTCAGTGGAATAAAATGGGCAGCTTTAGTAAGCTTTTCCACCACCACCATGATTGAATCATGCTGCTTGCTTGTTCTGGGCAATCCTGTGATAAATTCCATTGTTACCACATCCCATTTCCATTCAGGAATAGGTAAAGGCTGCAACAACCCTGTTGGGTGCCTGTGCTAAGCCTTAACCTTTTGGCACTCCATACATCTAGCGATGTATTCTACGATTTCTTTCTTCAAACCCGGCCAAAAATAATGACTTTTGACTGCTGCCACAGTCTTCTGATATCCAGTATGTCCAGCATAATCCACGTTATGCATCTCCTTTAGAATTGCAAATTTCAATTCTTGGATATTGGGTACATATACTCTATTTTTATACAGAAGTAAGCCATCAGTTCCCAAGGTGTAACTTTCCTTGTTCTGTGGTCTCTCATGCTGCTGTAGCTTTGCTACAAGTCTTTTGTACTGCAAATCAACATTTGCAGCTTCAATAATTCTGTCTTTAATCTCAGTAATATACATGCTAATGGATGTAGCATGTAATTCGTGCACTTTTATTCTGAGTGCATCAACCACCTTATTTTCTTTCCCTTTGATATGCTTGATATCAAAGTCATATTCACACAGAAATTGCAGCCATCTGATTTGCCTGGCATTTAAGGTTGGCTGATCAAATAAATATTTCAGACCATTGTGGTCTATTCTTAATTTGAATTTCTTTCCCATGAGGTAATGTCTCCATTTTCTCAGGGCGTGGACGATTGTTGCCAACTCCAAATAATGAGTGGAATAATTCTTCTCATGTTCCTTCAACTTCCAGAATTCATAGAAAGCTACAAATACTTCTTGGCTGGGAACTCCTCCCAGCCCCTCCTTACATGCATCTGTGCACACTACGTAATCCTTATCTGGATCTGTAATCTTTAGGATTAGAGCACTGGTTAGCAGGTGCTTCAATCGCTGGAATTTTCTCTCACATTCTTCAGTCCACTAGCACTTCTTCCCCTTCCTTTGCAAGGAAGTTGTAGAATGAGCTATCCTTGAGAATCCATCTATAAACCTCCTATAGTATCCTGCGAGACCCATAAAAGATCTAACTTCTGCCACATTCCTTGGCGCTGGCCATTCTCGAATGGATTTTACCTTCTTAGGATCCACAATGATCCCTTCTTTAGATATTATATGTCCCAAGTAATGGATCTGCCTTTGGTAAAATGAGCACTTGCTCAGTTTTGTGTACAACTGGTGTTGTCTCAACACCTGCAGCACTATTCTAAGGTGTTGTTCATGTTCTTCCTCTATCTTGGAATACACCAAGATATCGTCCAAGAAGACTATGAAAAACTTGTCCTGATAATTTCTGAACACTCCATTCATTAAACACATAAAGACAACAGGTGCATTGGACAATCCAAACGACACCACTCTAAACTCATAATGACCGTACCTTGTTCTGAAGGCAGTCTTGCTGATGTCCTCATCCCTTATTCTCACTTGGTGATATCCATATCAGAGATCTATTTTCGAAAAGATCATCAATCCTCGACAGAGAATACTTGTTCTTGGCAGTGACCTTATTCAACTGCCGAAAGTCAATGCACAGCCTCAACATACCATCTTTCTTCTTCATGAATAGGATTGGGGCTCCCCACGGTGACACGCTGGGATGAATGTAACCTTTCTTTAGCAGCTCTTCGAGCTACAATTGCAACTCTTTCAGCTCTGGTGTACTCATCTTATAAGGAGCCTTCGAAACTGGAGCTTCTCCAGGCATCAGATTTATAGAAAAATCGATGTCCCTCTTCGGAGGTAGTCCAGGTACCTCCTGAAATACATACTTGAATTCTTTGAGTAGCTTGTGGTTTTCCAAATTCGAGACCACATCTTGGAATACTTCTTCCACCTAGGCTGCAAATAATTGATAGCCTTTCCGGTAACATTTCTTCAGCTCCATGGCTTAGATTTCTCTGATAGCCACGACTGTGGGAATTCCTTGGATTGTTACCTGATTTCCCTCTTCATCCAGACATGTGAACCTCTTATTACGACAATCCATAAGGGCATGGTGTTGGTCCAACCAGTCCATCCCAATTAAGAAAGCACATGAGCCTAAAGGAAGAATGTTCAATTCAGCCTTAGTGCTCATTCCTTTCATGTCCACCGAACAAGACTTAACCAATTCAATGACCTTCCTCTTGGTCCCTGTGGCTAACTGCACTAACCAAGACTTCTCATGTTTTCTCTTCATTAGATGAAAAATTTCCACCACTCTAGGATCTACATAACTATGTCTAGCCCCTGAATCAATTAAAATAATAAGTGGTCGGTTTTTGATCATACCTTCCACTTCAATCATGTGCGATTGAAATTCCACTTGCTTTCTATCCATGGCTACGTAGATCCTCGGCATTTTGCTGCCCAAATTCTCCACTGTTTCATCTTGTTGAACAGTATGTACAGTTCTCGCCTTACCATTTTTATGGGGACAATCTCTATACTTGTGGGTTCCTTGACAACCCCAACACTGAATGGGCGCCTGTCTCTGTCTTTGTGGTCTCTCTTCAGTCATTCTTGGCTCTGTAAACGATAGATGTCCCTGAAGACTGTTTCTGAAAAAGGGAGGTTTGTTTCCCTTCTATCTCTTTTCTTTCTTAAACCTCTTCCGGTCATCCCAAGCCTTCTGAAAGGTAGGCTTTTCTCTTTGCTATGCATATAGGCATTTCACCCTTATTATGGTTTCTTCCATGATATTAGGATCATCGTATTGAATATTTTCACCAATGGAAGGTGGCAGTCCACTCAGATACCTCTGAATTTTAACAACCTCATCTTTGATGAATGGAACATACTTCAGTAGTTCCATAAAACTTCGTTCATACTCATCAATGGTCATACTGCCCAACTTCATTTCAAAGAAATCCTTCATATTTCTGTCATAGTATCTTTTAGTCAGGTATTTCTTCTCGAAATACCTCTTAAATTCCTTCCAAGTGACCTCTTTCTCTCTGATGTGTTGTACCTGCACAAACTGATCCCACCACATGGACGCTTTTCCTTTCAGTTGGTACATTGCAATTCTTCCTTCTGTATGAGCAGAATAATTCTACAGTTGGAAGTATTTATTCATGCCAAGCAACCAGGTCTCGGCATCTTCCTCCTTCTTATGTTCTCCATCGAATGTTGGAGGCTTAATCTTGTTCATCTCTCCTTTCAATTCCTCCTTTCCAGATTTTCAATGTTTTCTTGTAGGGAACGGGCTTGAACTACTGTGTGTCTTACTGTCAGAATGTCTTTGGGAGTGACTAATATGTCGGCTACCACTCCTCAACCTACTTCTTCTCCCATGGGTTCGGCGACTCCCCGTCATACTTGAGTCTCTTATTTTCTCGAGTTTCTTCTCTATTCTTTCCAAACTCTTAAAAAATTTTAAGTTTAATGCACCCTACCGGTCCCTGACTTTCATGATCTTTCGGCTATTATCTCGGTGAGCCTTGGCCTCTCTTCGCAATCCTTCAAGGATTTTCATTATGTGTTATTCCTTATCCTTTTCTTTTTCATGCCCATTGGAGTTCGATCCTTCGACTCCCAGGTTAACATCCTTTCCTTCTTGTTCGTCTTCTATTTCAGGGTTAATCTGCACTTTTCCCCACTCCATACTCGGCGTTGGTTAACTGGAATTCCGACCTTCGTTGAAATTTACACATGCACTGTGCAATTCAATTCGAAGTTTGTCAGTCCATTAAACCTTCATGAACAATCCATAATATTTATAAGCCATTTCAGACAAAGTAAAAGACATTTCATTTTAAATAAGTTTCTTAAACTGGAAGTATTATGTATCTCTCCCATTTCTTTGCGTTTGGAGCAATTTCCAAATAGTTCTGGCACTCGTCAGTCTTCTGCAATATAATGCGCAGATGACTCGAATTTGTCGAGCCTTCGTTTTCTTGACAATTCCTCATCTTTTGTGACAATTGAGTTTAATAAAGTGTTTCAATTTCATAAATTTTCTGAGCTCTGTTCAGCTCTATATTTTTCGGGTGTTCGAAACTTCAGTTTTTGGTATTTCGGAACTTTGGGAACCTTAAGGTTCGTGGTTTTCAGATTTTCGGTACTGGAGAACTCCCATTTCACTCTCCTTCCCTACCTCGACTTTCAAGATTTTGATTTACCCTATTCTACTGGTCTACCGCACAGCTGTCGCCCTCAACCGTAGTGGTACGTGGTGCTTTTTCAGAGGATCCTCGTCACCTTCGGTGATGTCATTAGGGTCCCACCACTCTTTCCTTGTGTTCCCACTCGCTAGCACATGGTACTCTTCATGTGTCTACGTGGCACATCTCCCGATTGAAGCTTCGGGTGTCGGGGTTTCCTGATCCCCGACGACATGAGTTCCTATCCTCACAAACTCTCGATCCCTGATTTTCCGATGCGCCTTTTGCCTTAGCCCCCTGGCTATGCCGAGGTCCATGTGACTGCCTCTCGTAAGACCACAGTCTTTTACCCTTATCAAGGTTTTCCCTATCACGATTTCGGCACTCGTGATGTCGGACAACTTGCTTTACCGACTCCCGAACCCCAATATGTCGTTTCTCCGATACACTCGCACGATTGACTATTCAACGGTCCCTCTGTCCCTCGGCGTTTTGGAGTTCTCAATATCGCGAATTCCAAATGCATAAATTTTTGGGACTTCTCATCGCGAAAACCTAAAACGATGTGCCACCTGTCCACCTCTCGGATACTGTGGCCCCCACATGGTTCTTTGTCCGTCGGGATATCGCATTTCGTGATTTTGCGATTCCTGTTGTAGTGACGTCGAGATTTCCAACACCCAATCCTCGATATGAAATTCCCTACATAAATCCAACGGTCAGATATTTGTCACATAGAACGGTCTTTACAGACCCTGAGATTTCCTGAAGGAATCTCGTCCATTCATCGGGACTTAGTCACATGCTAATGTTTCGACAGTATGGTCGGGATTTATCATGACGAAAGTTCGAGTTCTTGTCATCAGAACTTCCAAATCCCTGATCCTTGAAACAGGTAGTCTCATAACACATGGCCATCTCAAGCAGACGGTCCATGACTGTTCCGAGGTTTCCATCATGGAAAGTCCTGATCCCTTGTTACCAGGACTCCCGATATCGCGATTCCCGATTTCCCTGAAATGGAAAATCTCACGACACGTGTCCTCCATATTTCAGATGGTCTAGATCTATTTTGGGCTTTCACCTTTAATCACTGATGTTTTAACCTTCAAACACCTCCCAACAGATCCAACGGTTGTCGGTTTTTTCGGTCGCGATCTGACGGCTCAGACGGTTTCTAACTAATTCGGGATTTCGCGTATCACGATTTCCACATTCCTGTGCCATTTCCAAAGTAATTTTAATCCTTTCGCACATTTTTCCAGATCCGATGGTCATGAGGGCTCACCTTCCCTCTTGAATAGATCCTAAGGTTCTAACACCATTGGTGTAGAGACCTGTCTCCCCGTGGTCGTAGACCACACCAACTGCAGTTTCACTGCACCACTAAACCTCCTGAGCTTGTAAACGCAATCAAGCAACTACTTGACACACTGGAGCAAACCAAAGTCCGAAATTGGCCAATCCAGGCCCAATTTCCTTCACATTCTCAGTCCAACAACCACTCCACTGGCCCATCTAAGCTTAGCATCGAAAACTTGGCTCTGATACCAATTTGTAGTGTACCTTTTTTCTTACCCAGAGCTTATAACGCACTATGTAACATTTTGTACACACACTTTTACATAATTCATATAGAATAATATAATCACATGCATTCAAGTAAAAAAATACATTTAACTCAGAGTAAAACATATAATTTACTACTATGATTAAACAATCCATAGCATTTAATAATGATTCATATACACAGTGGAAATCATGATAATTTATGTAGCACAATCATGCAAAATGTGATAAGAACATAGTTAGATACTTATCTTGTAACAGTGGTGAAATCCACCAACCAAGTGCAGGCCTTCCACGAACCTCCCAGCCTTAGACCACACTTCTCATCATCTCAACAGTGGGTAACCCCCGAGCTGGGACTAAGCTCCGCCCCAAGGCAAGGAATCCTAGGCTAGGATGAGGTTATAGGGAAAACAACACAGAAATATCTGGAAGGATTCTTCCCAAATATGCCATCTTACACCCACTACTACCAGACTCTCATTCCCCACATGCATGTTTTGCACGGGAGTATACACCCTCACACGCATAGTCCATCGGTGCTAATCTCCCTCTCTAGGTCTTGGCACAGGCTGGATCAGGAAGTTTTAGAGCCCGTAGCTGGTGCTGGGCACTCTCTAGAAGAAACCACTTCCCAGCAAACTATTTCACCTGGGAAGAGTTGCTCATAGGCCTGACAAAAGCCTCTTCCAACCACCGTCGCCTCCCTCACTGGAAGAGAGGTCATACACAAGCTCAACACAAATCTTACTCTGGCCAGTATGCCACGCGCAGTCCAGCATTGCGTGGCCGCAACAACCAATTGGGAAAAACAAACACGTGTTTCCCAAACAAGTTCAACAATCACGGGATAGTCTCATGGTTTTGGGTTTTGGGATTGTATGAGGGGTGCAAATATCCCGCGCGCAAGTTCCAAATGCTCATACTGAGGATGTACTGGCTATCTGCCCAAATCAACACATGCTTTTTACCACCTTCAGGGTTGTACTAGGGTATTCTTGAAGAGATCAGACGGGTTCACGCTCAGACGGTCGGGTAGAATGGAGATGCCCCCTTCCCATGGTTCATCTTGACTATTATATTTGCATGCACCATGGTTGACACTTGTCTCCCTCGAAACTGCATGCATTCCCACAACATGCATCCATTTTGCATGTTTTCCCCTTGCCAGGAACTTAGGATAAAAATAAAATACACATGTCTTTTGGGAATAATATTAAAGTATTATTCCCAGGCTTAAGCCCCCTAGGCTTAGCCCTTAGGCTCAATACTTATCCCCTTTTTCCACCTTCCATCCCCTAATCCCTTTCCCATTATGTGGACGCTTAGTCCCCCTTCACTCATTCATCATGGTCGGTCTGCACCTGGCGGTGTTTATATTTTATTAATCATTCTGCATACATACAAGTACATCAGCATGCTCCTGGCCTTCAACACTTAGGCTCCCTGGCCTAACAAACACATAATCTTACCAGCTTATACAAAACTTGGCTCACCAGCCTATGGAACATGTTTACAATTCATTTCATATATCATGATTTGCAACGGGGCTCGGCCTTGGGGACACTACACATGAGTACTTGGACAAGTTCATCCAAGTATTCATTAATGATATTTTCATTTACTCTCKGATGATGGAGGAGCATGACAAGCACTTGGTACTATAGTGTCTGCAAGAGCATAAAATGTATGGGAAGTTGTGCAAATGCTTGTTTTATCAATCCAGGATTCACTACTTAGGGCACGTCATCTCCGAYGAAGGTATAGTCGTGGATCCARCAAGGGTCTAGGMTATTATGGAATTACCTGCAGCGATGAATGTCCTAAAATTTCGTAGCTTCATGGRTTTAGCAAGATACTATCGAGGGATTGTCGAGGGATTTTTGAGTATAGAAAATCCAATCATGGAATTGCAAAAGAAGAACAAGAAGTTTGTTTGGACCGAGAAATTCACGGAAGAATTTTGGATGCTCAAGGAGTTGATAACAACGACACTGATACTAAAGGTCCCTGACATGGACTTGGACTTCTTGGTATGCACTGATGCACCCAAGGAGGGCTTAGGCGGAATCTTGATGCAATACGGTCGAGTGATCTCTTACATCTTGAGGAAACTGAGAAGTCATGAGGAGAACTATGCGATGCACGATTTGGAGTTGTTAGCGATTGTTTATGCCTTGAAGGTTTGGATGAAAATTTGAACTAAATATGAACCACTGTGGACTACAACACATCTTTACACAAAGCGACCTAAATGCACGACAACGACGTTGGTCGAAACTTCTTAGCGAGTATGATTTCGATATTTCTTACATAAAAGGAACAGTGAACCAAGTGGCAGATGAATTGAGTCGGAGACCATGCATCTTTTTGATGTTTCCTCTTCAGAGGAATCTACATGAAAAGATTCTAACCTTACAATGTGACGATGACTAGTTTATTAAATTCGCACTTCGCGATCTACGCTATCAAGTTCCAATCGCTTCCACGCGAAACACCGATATGCCCAGTCCAAGCATAGAGTCACACTCTCCGTGATTCCAATCGACACTCCTGTTCTCTTGAGCTTCGATGAATTCAAATCCCTCAGGAATACTCCTTGCGCACACCTTTTGCGGCAAGTCTTCAATCACGACTAAGTGATGAAGTCTTTGATCCTCCACACTTCTGCAGCAGAAATCCTTCAGCTCTTTGTTCAGAATCGAAACTCTTAGTCGTCGTCTAACATGCACACACCTTGCACCGCTTTGGTGTCTAATCTGCACTTCTGAGAGGAATGGAAACAAAAGCTATCTCTAAGTAAACCCTACAGTCACGCACTTTTTGCGGACAAATTCAACTGCACTCCTTGAAGGAATTCTCTGGCTCACTTAGAGAAACAATTGAAACTCATTCAACCTCTCCTTCAGACTTCAATTCAACCATGAAATCACATACACATCATATAAAAGAAAATGTATGACAGGAAGAAAATACTTATGAGCATAACATCAACACACAAAGAAATAACACATAACCATGGAATTGAATCAAAGCCTTCTCCTATTAATTCAATCTCTGTACATGGGTGTTCTTCATACAATTCTCTGTTCTTCTCTTCTCTTCTCTTCTTGCTCCTGGATGAATGAATCATAATACAATTTACAAAGGAGGGTGTCTATATTCCCTTCTCCCTCTCGAACTCCTAAACTATCAAATCTATAATTAAATTTCCTATCTAACAACATTAAGTTTATTAAATGCCTCATCTACCTAAGGTCCATTACAGTATACAAAGTGCACTTAATTACCTCTAACCATTAATGTTTGGCGCAACCATATCAAGGTGAAATTCAAAACGAAATTCGCTGGCTTGTCTCTGCTCTCGCGCTGGCTCGCTTGATGTGGGCGATGCTCCTGCATCATACTCCCTGGCTTGAAAAATTTCATGGGCTCCTGTCCATGAGCTCCTGCATGGTTTGTCCATGCTTCTGTATCATTAATTCATTCTCCTAGCTAGCATCCTCCACTGGGTGATTCTTCCATTTGACCAGATACTCAAAATACTGCTTACGCCTGGTCTTCTTACCCACTCGCTTGTCCAGTATGCACTCCATCTACGGCTTTTCTGCAACTGGTAATTGCTTCTTCCACTGGACCACTGGTTCCGCAGTTCCAGTCTCTGCTTCTCCAGCCCTGTATGGGTATAAATATGAAACATTAAATATCGGAGATATCCCGATGCCATCCGGCATCTCAATTTCATATGCATTCTCCCCAAATTTCTTCAGGATTTTGCATAGCCCAATCTTCTTCATCTTCAGTTTATTATATGTTCCCATTGGGAACATTTCTTTACTCATGTGTGCCAGAACAATATCCCCAACTTCAAACTGAAGTTGTCTCCGATGCTGATCTGCTCTGTGTTTGTATTCCTGATTGGACTTTTGCAGTCGCTCCTTCACCTTCGTGTGAAGTTCTTCCATTGCCTCAGCGAATTCTTCTGCGCTCATGCTGCTAGTCGCAGTTTGTTCTGACTCCCTGAGTTTAGAAACTCCCCTCAGTTGTGTCCCATACACAATCTGAAATGGACTTTTGCCTGTACTCCGATTCATCGAATCATTGTATGCAAACTCTGCCTGCAGCAATATGTTGTCCCAGCTGCTATGGTGCTCTGTCACCAAGCTCCTCAACAAGTCTCCAAGACTTCTGTTGACCACCTCGGTCTGTCCGTCTGTCTGTGGATTATAAGAAGAACTAAACGCCAAATTAGTTCCTAGCTTCTTCCATAGCATCCTCCAAAAATGACCTATGAATTTCGTATCCCTGTCCGAGACTATGCTTCTTGGTAATCCATGGAGCCTAACAACCTCTTTGAAAAACAAGTTTGCGATGTGGGTCGCATCACTGGTCTTATGACACAGAATAAAATGTGCCATCTTCGAAAACCTGTCTACCACCACAAAGATGGAATCAACACCTCTTTGTGTCCTCGGTAAGCCCAATACAAAATCCATGCTGATCGCCTCCCATGGTCTCTCGGGTATGGGAAATGGCTGATAAAAACCAACGTTCTTCTTTCTGCCTTTCGAATGTTGACAAATCCGACACCTGTCAACAAACCTCTTGACATTTGCTCACATGCCTGGCCAAAAATATGATTCGCTCAACTTCGCAAATGTTTTGTCATGGCCAAAGTGCCCTGCTAATCCACCACTGTGCTTCTCCTTTAGCAGGTTCTCCCTCATGGAGCAATTCAGAATGCATAACTGGTTGCCTTTAAACAACAGTCCATTCTGAATCATGTAATCCATCCATGGGCTCCGATCTCTGAGAACTGGATTCTCAGCTACTTCATACGCTTCTGCAAAATATGCGTCTCCTGCATACATGTCCTTCAGATTTTCAAAACCCAATGTCTTGACTCTAAACTCCTGCAGCAACAAACATTTCCTGCTCAAAGCATCAGCCACTTTGTTATCAGTTCCTGAAATGTGTTTAATCACAAATGTGAAATTTTGCATGTACTCTACCCATTTTGCATGCTTCTGGTTCAACTTATCCTGTTGACTCACAAACTGCAATGAATGATTATCGCTGTACAATACAAATTCCTTCAGAATCAAGTAATGCCTCCACTTCTTTAGTGCCTGTATGATGGCATAAAACTCTTTATCATACGTGGAGTATTTCATATTCTCTTCATCCAGCTTCTCGCTGAAATATGCAACTGGCCTATCATCCTGACTCAAGACCGCTCCTATGGCATATCCACTGGCATCACATTTCACCTGAAATGTCTTCTGGAAATCTGACAACACCAACACTGGTTTCTCTGTGATCTTCCGCTTCAACAGATTGAAGCTCCTCTTAGCCTCTGTTGTCCAATGAAAAACTTTATGTCATTTTTTCACGGTGTCCACCATTGCTGCGCTAATCCCACTAAAATTCCTGATGAACTTCCTGTAGAAACTAGCCAAACCATGGAAACTTCTCACCTCGAAAACATTTCTGGGTGATGGCCAATTCTTGATCACATCCACTTTACTCGGATCCATCTTCAATTCATTCACCGATATTACAAAACCCAAATAAATGAGTTATGTCTGCATGAAGGAAAACTTTTTCATATTGATCAACAACTTCTCCTGCTGCAGTCTTCTCATCAAAATGGCCAAATGCTTCAAATGTTCATCCTTTGTCTTACTGTAGATCAATATATCATCCAGAAATACGACTACAAATTTTCCGATGAATTCCTTCAGGACTTCATTCATCATCCTCATAAATGTGCTCGACGTGTTTGTCAAACCAAATGGCATGACCAACCATTCATAGAAACCTTCATTTGTTTTGAATGCTGTCTTCCATTCATCACCCTCTCTCATGCGAATCTGGTAATATCCGCTCTTCAAATCAATGTTTGAAAAGTAATTTGCCCCACTCAGGCAATCCATCAGATCATCCATTCTCGTCAGTGGAAACCTGTACCTGATGGTGATTTTATTAATCGCTCTGGAGTCTATACACATTCTCCAGCCTCCATCCTTCTTTGGACTTAGTACTGTTGGAACAACACACGGACTCGGGCTCTCCCTGACTAATCCTTTATCTAGCAGATCCTATACCTGCCTTTTCACCTCCTCATTTTCCTGCAGCATCAACCTATATGCAGCCTTGTTCGGCAAACTCGCTCCAGGTATGAGGTCTATGTGGTGACTCACACTCCTCATCGGTGGCAACGAATGAGGTAATTCATCCACGATGATATCAACGAACTCTTCCAACAGTTCCTGAATCTCATCTGGAAAGTCATCCACTCTTGTGCTAGTCAAGACAATTCTCGGCTTCCTGACCACAAAGAATTGTGGATCTTCCTTCTTCTCCATCTCATTGAGAAGTTCCTTCCCACTCATGAGAAGTATCATGTTGCTTACTTCTGGTTTCACTTCTTTATCCTTTATTGGAAGCAATCTGTATGTTCTCCCATCCTTCTCTAAGGTATATGTGTTCATTCTTCCATCATGAACCACATTTATGTCATATTGCCATGGTCTTCCCAGCAATAAATGACATACATCCATGGGAATAAAATCACACAGAATTTTATCATTATATCCACCTATTTTGAATTCGACCAAACATTGTTTAGTAACACTCACCTGATGTCCCTTCTGCAGCCACGAAACCTTGTATGGACTCGGGTGATTGGTCGTCTCCAACTCCAGTTTTTCCACCATCTCGGCTGAAACGAGATTGTCTGTGCTTCCACTGTCCACGATGACCTTACACTTTCTGTTCTTGGCTGTGCAAGCTGTCCTGAATAGTCGGCTCCTCTGAGTTGTGTTCTCCACCTCCTTCTCAGGTGTTAAGAGAACTTTATGCATCCCAAGCGATCTTCCACTGTCTGCATCTTCGTTCTCAGCATCACGCCCCTATGCTTCTCTGATGTGAGCTTCTCCTGATTCCTTCTTCTTCTCTGGACACTCGAATGACTTGTGCCCATTCTTCCCACATGTAAAACATGTGATCACTCCACCTCTTCCTCTACCTTGACCTCTAGTACGAGGAAAATTGTTTTCATCAGCAAAATCTCCTCTCTGATCATTCTGTTGTCTTCTCTGTTCAACCTGTGACTGTCCTTGCTATGAGGTTCCACCTCTTTCAATCTTACCCTGAGGTTTCTGCCATTCCTCCTTGGGCTTCTGGTATTTCTCCTGGGCAACTGCCTTGCCTCTGGGCTGACTTCTGCCTCGCCCTCGCTGACCTTGCTTTTGGCTCAACTTCTCCTCGGCTTTCAGATCCATCTGATATGCATCCTCAACTGTTCGGATGGTTACCATGCTCAATTCATCCTGGATGTTTACCATGTTCGGATGGTTACCATGACCATTCAGGTATCTCGCCACCTTCTCATCATCGCTCTCCCGATGACCTGCCCTGATATTGAGTTTATAAAATTCCTCGGTGTACTCCTTCACCGTCATCAATTTCTGTCTCAGGTTCTACATCTGCCTGAACAATGTGATTTGATAGTCTCTCGGGATGAATTTCGCTTTCATCTTCGCGATCATCCTGTCCCAGCTCTTGATCTTCTGTTTTCCCTTGGAACGTCTATCTGCCTGTAGCTCGTCCCACCATAATGCTGCATGCCCCTTCAACTGGGTGATAGCATGTCTGACCTTCTTATCTTCTTCCACATATTCATAATCGAGGTATGTGTCAAGAGCTCTGATCCAATCCAACAACTCTTTTGCATCCAGGATCCCCTCGTAGACTGGAATATCCATTTTCGCCTTCGCACCCATTCTGGCGATGGCTTTGATCACGCTCGGTCGATGCATCCTCTTCTATGACTTCTTCTGCATGTCCAGCTTCCTCTTCAACCTCAGAATCACTAAGATCCCTAGCACCAACTCCGTGTCTCTGCGCAGTCTCCATCTCCTCGAGTCTTGCTCGGAGATCTCTCATTTGGCGCTCCATTTCTGGATTCCCTGTTGGCCTACCTCTCCTTCGTGCATCCCTGTCTTCTAGACCAGGTGACTGCCTTTCTCTTCTGGGCGGCATGATAAATTCCTTTTCTCTGTTACAGAAAGAAAATATATTCCCTCTCTAATACCACTCTGACGCAAGTCGTGTGTATCAGAGTGCTTTCCTCTTCTCCACTCCTCTTGCCTGAAATATACAGACAAGATATCCCATCTCTGATACCACTTTGACGCAACCCACACTCCTCGTAGCACGATTGCCTACACCAGGACCTTCTCTTCTCTCGGCCTGAAGAGTACAATACCCTTCTGTCTTCCTATCGAAAGATCTACCCCCAGATTCTTCCTTACTCGATCCCCCTCTCTGCACTCGGAGGATTGGAACTTCGCGCCTTCGCGAGTTCGAATTTGAATCCTGGACTCTCGGATCTCTAAGACCCGAGAGCTCGGTCAATCATTGACTTCCTTTACTCTGCCATCGGAACTTTGTTATATCGCGACAACGCGATTCGTGACGATCAACACTTATGGTTCCAACCGCCGATACGCGATGTGTCCAGGTGTCGATCTCGCGACCTTGCTCTTTCGCGTTCTCTCCACTTGTGAGACCAATCTCTTAGCCCTTCAACTTCTGAGACCCGATGTCCCAAGATCACCTGCCACGTCCCCACTCTCATGGTCCTCGCGATCTATGAAATTCCTCGGAAATTAGCACTCCGCGATCTACGCTATCAAGTTCCAATCGCTTCCACGCGAAACACCGATATTCCCGGTCCACACATAGAGTCACACTCTCCATGATTCAAATCGACACTCCTGCCCTCCTGAGCTTCGATGACTTCAAATCCCTCAGGAAAACTCCTTGCGCACACCTTTTGCGGCAAGTCTTCAATCACGACTAAGTGATGAAGTCTTTGATCCTCCACGCTTCTGCAACAGAAATCCTTCAGCTCTTTGCTAAGAATCGAAACTCTTAGTTGTCGTCTAACATGCGCATGCCTTGCATGGCTTTGGTGTCTAATATGCACTTCTGAGAGGAATGGAAACAAAAGCTATCTCTAAGTAAACCCTACAGTCATGCACTCCTTGCGGACAAATTCAACTGCACTCCTTGCAGGAATTCTCTGGCTCACTTAGAGAAACAATTGAAACTCATTCAACCTCTCCTTCAAACTTCAATTCAACCATGAAATCACATACACATCATATAAAAGAAAATGTATGACAGGAAGAAAATACTTATGAGCATAACATCAACACACAAAGAAATAACACATAACCATGGAATTGAATCAAAGCCTTCTCCTGTTAATTCAATCTCTGTACATGGGTGTTCTTCATACAATTCTTTGTTCTTCTCTTCTCTTCTTTCTCCTCGATGAATGAATCATAATACAATTTACAAAGGAGGGTGTCTATATTCCGTTCTCCCTCTCGAACTCCTAAACTATCAAATCTATAATTAAATTTCCTATCTAACAACATTAAGTCTATTAAATTCCTCATCTACCTAAGGACGTGAGCTTATCTGCTCAAGGTCAATTACAATATACAAAGTGCGCTTCATTAACTCTAACCATTAATGTTTGGCGCAACCATATCAAGTTGAAATTCAAAAATAAATTCGCTGGCTTGTCCAGCTGTCCTCTGCTCTCGCGCTGGCTCGCTTGATGTGGGCGATGCTCCTGCATCAGTCATCAAATTTTTAATACGTATGGTTTAATGGATAGGATATTTTTCAATTCTATTTTATATTAACATGACCACCCAAGTTTCCTTGCTGAAGAAGTAGTAAATAATAATACTATAAAGAAAAGGGAACTAATTAGTGATATAGAGGAAGATGGAACAAATAGTAGTGATACAGTGGAAGATGAAACAAATAGTGCGATGGAGGCAATAAGT
>ML816981.1:0-12244 GCA_009831015.1 Picea engelmannii
TGCCAGAAAAATAACTCAAGAGAAGATTACTCCCCAATTACCTCGCTCCCATTGAAAATAACCATTAAACACCAAGTACCACCCTCGAAAATAAAATGGAAATGGAATTGATATATTAAACTTCCAAAACTAACTCTAAAAATTATGACGAGGAAGCGGTGGAGTTCCAGCGAAAGTGAATTTTTTCACTCACAAAATTACCAATGACGTAGATACTCATCTCGACCTCGATTTTGATTGCATGCAAATGATGACCCATTCTTATCCCTGTTCCTTGCATTTGAAAAATGTCAAAATTGAAGCTTTAGAGAGGGAGAATCTATGTCATTCTCATCAAACCTATATCCTTGTAAAGCTTCCATAGCAGTTGCAGCATATTTGGGGTTATCAAATTCCACAAAACATAAAACAACCACAACACTCACCTCTTCTCCTCCTTTACCTCCGTCTGATTTTTTAGCTTCCTTGGACTTATTGACGAGCCTCACTTCTTTGAATCCGCGGAAAGGGAGAAATATGTGAGTTACTTCTCTACTATTGAAAATACTTGGAACACCCTCAACAAACAATGTGTTCGATGCATCTGCTAGTGGACGATGGTGATCATCCACCAGCTGCCTCCTACAAATTAAAGGGTCAAGTCTGTGACTATCAGACCTGAAATTCAATCCCTCACCTACAGTTAACTCACTTGAAGAAGAAAGCAGTCCATTACGAAGAACCTCATCTCAACGGACCAGGTACAACACGTCCAAATCCCCACTATGACACATCCAACATCATACCAACTTTGTTGGGTACAAAAGGGAGGCTCTTGTCTGATAGTTTTTCGGTGTTCTATGGTCACCTTCACCATTGGCCCATTTAAGGATAGATTCACATGCAATGTCTCCCCTCTTGACTGTGTTGAATTCTTATTAAGACTTCCCTACCAACAAGCCCGACAAGTTGTGTACCATGCCAAATCTCATCAATATCACTTGCAACTTGTCGAATCCACCTATGTTCTATCTTCTTCTCCTCTTAAATCCACCCAACATATTACTAACCAAGCATCCCTTAATCAAGTCAGTGGGAACCAATGTGTCTCTTTTTTCTTTGTTCGCCCCATTGACCCAAACAATCAAAATACTCATGTACCTCCTTCCATGTCTCCTTCACTCGAAGAATTTTCAGATGTATTCACACAACCCACAATACCACCCTCATATCTCTCTATGTGTGTAGCATCCATGTCTTGCATGCACTGAGCGAACTTATTCTTTGAGGACACTTGCGAGCAAGTGATCTGGGTTATTATACTATTAGTCGTCTTGATACTGATTATGAGATATTATGGATTTGATGATATGTTATTTTGTTGTATTTAAATAGATAGGTGCTATTGGCTAGGTTATCTTGAGTGTGTAGGACTTTGTACATTTAGGATGGAGAGGCATTGATGAAACCCCTTGGACTCTGGATCGAGTCAGGGAGTGGACTGTTGGGTTTGAATGTTGTTGATGTCACATATGTACATAGGATTAGATGTTATGATGATTGATTATTAGTGATGACATGATTCATTGATGGATGCAAGATGGCGACATATTTCCAACCAAACTCAGATTTGGAGTAGAGGGGTCATGCATGACAACCAGAGACATTGAGAGAGAGGTTTGGCAGTAGCTCTACCATAGCCTACTGGGACTCTCATAATGGCTTGAACTGTAGGTTAACAATTACCTATTTCGAGAAGACCCACGATGACATGAGGGAAGATTCTGACAGTCGCTCATGATGATTCTAAGGGGTGCACAATAAGGTAGGGGCCTTATTCCCTAGAGGTCCTTAGTATCCCACAAGATCACATGGCGGAGTATTGACTCGAGGAGTTGACATCTACCAAATTAAGTCAAGAGGCGAGTGGCACCCTTGGAGCACGTAGTGTGTCTTAAAGGGAACGTGACGGTAGGCAAATAGAAAGAAGTGAGTAGCACCCTTGGATCATGTAGTGCGTCTTGAAGGGCACGTCATGCTAGAAAAACAAAGAGAATACAGTGGCAGCCTTTGATCATGTAGTGTGTTTTAAAGGGCACGTCGTGATTTTAACTGGTAAGTGAATAAACCTAGTCGGCCTTAAAATGAATGATGCGATAAGTAAAGTTTAATGAATAACTTTTTTCCTTAAGAAATGTCGCCAAGCCTAGTGAATTAAAAGCCTAGGTTTCAGTAGAACATTAGAACAAAAAAAAAAAAATAATTAGACGTATAACCAAATTAAAGTTGAAATTTAAATTCCCTAAGGTTCTTTGTATAAAATTTTAATTCACTAAGATTCTTTTTATAAAATTAATTCACTAAACGTTCTTTTATAACTAATAAGATAAATTCAAACTTTAATTATTAAAGTAAAAAAAAAAGGAAATTATAATGGAGGATTAAATTCATAAAAAGAGTAAATGGTTGTTTATTTAAACTACTAATTCTAAACTTAGTTATAAAAAGGGGAAACTTAAAAGAAAAGGAAACTGAAAGAAAAAGTGAAACTTAATAAAAGGGGGAAACTTAAAGAAAAAGTTGAATTTCTAACTTAGTAAGGAATCTAGCCTTTGGAACTTTCTATTTATGAACTCAACTAGTAATTAAGTAAGGTGTAAGTCATTTAAGAATTGTAAGGGAATATTAGGAAACCGAGGAGAATTTTTAGGAATTCTGTTGGTGGGTGAGGGAAATAGTAGCATTTAATTAATTAATAAATTTGATTTTCTGGTGCAACTAGGGGATCGAACAACATGTCTGTGGGGGAGATTTTTTGAAATTAATTAAATGAAAAAGGAATTTAATGAGAATTGGGGAAAATAATTACATGAAAACTCTATAAAATAGATGGCGGAGGAGGAGTATGAACACATATATTTTTCGTAACGTCACATTGTTGAAATTTAACGTCACGGCTCGGGTAATGAGTGGTAGCTCGACCTTGCATGGTGAGATGGGTGCTAGCTTTCTCTTGTATTTTGTGCGTGGCCTTTTTGGGGCTCGGGTGGCTCAGGGGGAAGAAGAGTACCCCTAGACTTGGCTGGGAGGTATCGGTGAGGTCACATCGATTGACAAGCGGGAGTTGGATAGAGTGTGCACAGGACAACCACTTCAGAGCTTTCGCCTTTGGCTATGGTACACATGTGTATATTTGTATTGAATTGTAGTTTAAATATTGTTCTTGCGCCTTCAGTAATGTACTTCTACTGTGTTAAGTTTTATGTTTTATTCACCATGACACTATCCGGATATTTCATTCTTATCTTCATCAAATTTTCTTGATGAGCCTAGGGTTTTATGATCATAGAACTTAGAGTCATCCCATCCTTATGCTCGTTGTGTTTTGAATTGATTTCCCATGGCGAACCCAAACTATGAATCAAATGACTTCTTTGCGTTTGATTTTATTGATTTAATAGGAAGAAAAATTATGTTTTTATCTTCTGTTCCTTATCCTTTAAGTTATTAGTGCGTGTATGAGAAGTCGGCAAGGAGCCTAATCGACTATATTCACTACGGTGTTTAGGACTATGCCCTTATTTCCTGTGCATGGATAATAAGTGAAGGATAAATTTTAACCCATCTATCAATCCCTTACTTACCTCTGTGTTTTTCTCTTATGATTAATCTCTCATCTCTGTGTTTTTCTATTATGCATAATCCGTGCGTCCTTCCCATAATTTCATCTCTGCATTTTTGAATGATACATCTCTACATTTTGATTGATAAATCCCAACGTTTTGGATGACAAATATTCACGTCGTTGAATGATAAATCTTTGGGTTTCTATTTGAATGATTGGCAATTGATCAAAAGCGATAATTCTATTACAGATTTTATTATAGTGATAATTTTATTCCAGTGGTAACTTTATTCCAATGATAATTTTATTCAAGCGATTTCATTCCAACGATTTATTATGGAGATTTTATTATGGTGATAAATTTATTATGGCGATTTTATTACAAGTGATAATTTTATTCCAGCGATGTTGTTATAGCTCTATCCAAGTGTTTTGGTTGCATTGTGGCAACATGATTCCTTCGGGGGACTCGTTGCGCGGATTGAATGAGAAGCACACATGAAACCTGACTAGGTCATGCGGTTCCCATTTAAGGTGAAGTGGTTGTTGAAATTCATGTTTGGTACCTTGTTATGTAACGTTTTGGGATTTTTCTCGCTTTCCATAAGGTTTCTAGTCATATGTCTCGTTTATGTTGGTTGCGTGGGTTGATCTGATGTTGGCAGTTAGCTTAGTTGTTTTTATTTTGTCTTTTATTTTCGTATGTTACATCCAGCAGTAGGATGTGCTAGTAAGATGGGTTGTTATGTTCATTTGTTGCCTGAATTGTGTGCGTTGTGTTTGTATTCTAGTTGCGTTGATTGACTATTGTCATGATTACTTTCCCTCTTTTAAAAAATATATAATAATAATAATACATATTGCACTGGTAATGTGTCACATGTTGTCTTAACGACGGGGGTTGTTACAGGAATACGTTTACTTTATTTAAATAAGACACTACAATTGGCCTAAGTTTTCATATATTGTTCCCGTCATTTGACAAGTTTATGAACTTCATATTCATAACTATGCCAAACAAGATTTATGCCTTAAAATGTGGTATATATATATATATATCATTTTTTATTCTTTTGTTGCTTGAGATGTGTTGAAAATAATTGGTACCATAACATAGATAGGATCACTGAGAGAAAAACAATCATAGAGTACACAAGCATTTATCCTCGGAAACCCTCAAGCGGAAGAAATCCCAGCAAAACTTATTTAATATAGATTCAATAAGCAAGTAGAACACCAGAATAACTCTCTCGCTACGAGCGACTAACTACCATGATTGTAGACTAGAAAATAATCAAATACTAGAGAATATCCTCTCCAAGCAATGTGTCTTTCTCTTCTTCCTTCTTCCGACAACTGGTAACTGCATGCTTCCTTCTTGCGCACTAGATGAGTGAGTTGAGTGAGTGAAAAAATGAGTGGTTGGCTTCCTTTATTTATACAAATTGGAAAGTGTTGAAAGGAGGTGTCTCTTCACTGGCAGGGCCGACTTGTCTTTTTGGGTGGTTAGAACCACTTTAATTTTTGTGTTGGACGACTTCTTAATATTCATATTACAATTAGGGTTTGACCAATTTGCAAAAGGGGATTTGGTCGTCAATTACAATGCCTGACATGATCAATCCACAAAAGGGGATTGATCTAATGAATAATAGATCAATAATAAATAGAATACTCTTTGCAGTTACAGTATTTCAACACTTCCCCTTTACAAGAAGGGTATTCTTTATTTTTTGATAGGTCACTAGATGTCATCATCAACTGAACAATATCATCTTAACAATATCATCAACTCGACAACAACTTCAACATGATAACATCATCAACCCGGTAATGACATCCAATGGATAACATCATCAACTGGGCAATATCATCAACTCGATAACAACATCAACTAGATGAAAGGAGGAATCAATATAATCCACTTGGTCATCTTGCATCATGATCACTGACTGGTTCTCCATGAATCCATATTAAAGAAGTTTTTTTCTCTTTATCTTCGAGTAGAAGATACTCTTTCTTTCTTTCATCTTCATGTAGAATATACTCTTTCTTATCTTCACACATAAGATATTCTATGAGTTTTGTCATTCCTTTTATGTTCTCCCTTCTCTTATTTACTTTTATGTTCGCCCATGTATTTATTATCGGCTTAGTTTGAATTTTCTATTGTCAATTTCGAGCACATGGCACATGCCAAACATGATGGTACATCAACAGAGCCCTCATTTCCAATTTTAAATCTCAAAAATATTCTAGATTTTGAAATTTACACATTATTAGTGAAAACACTATCCCCATACAAAAATACATTTGGAGTGGGTTTGTTTACCCTGATGCTGAGCCCATCAACACTTTATTAGTGGAAAACATTTTATTTTTTTTAAACACATTAAGGTTTTTTAAAAGTACTTCCTTTCACGAGAGAGGAAACCAATTGGTCATTTGTGTTTAAGTAGTGAACAAAATGTTATGTATAAAATAAAACTTCTCTTTCCTTTTACAAATTTCTCTTTTTATAGATTTTGGTAATTTCTCTTTGGATGTGGTATTGTTTATAACTTGGAAGGTGAGTAAGTCTATTGTGGGTGGTACAATAGCTCTAGGTATCTTATGCTCTGTGTTTTTTTTTATGGTAATGGGTGTTTTTATGGGCATGGAATTTATGGAAGCCATACTTGCACAATTTTTTTAAATCCTGGACAAGATGTTTGTGGCTTGGGGCTTGGTTACATTGGTTATAGTGGTGTCTTGTTTTGTTTCAAAATGGAACCTTCTTGTATGGAATTCAATATATCATGCATCTTGATAAGGAAATATCTAAATCAAAGCATTCTTCCCTTCACGGGTTATCAGTAAAAATGGGAAATCTATAACGATCCTTCATCCTAGGCATTGAAATTTTGGAAGAAGAATGCAAGTTTCTGAGATCAATTGTTAGACCACAACATACTCTAGTCAGACCACAACATACTCTTGTCAAACCACAACATACTGAGTCAATTTCCATCAACTAAACAACCAAGTGTCCATTGCTTCTCATCATGGAGTTACATAGGAAGGTAAAGGGGTGCGCCAATGGAAGTAGAAGAAGAATCTCAAGTCCAAAGTTGAGCACAGGAGGCCCAGAATATGAATCAATTGATATTTGATGTACTTCAAAATTGTTTTATAGTTGGGACAATTTGTTAAGAAATTTTACTGTAAGAAAATGTGGGATATAATAAAAATATTCTAACAAATCATTTGTAACAAATCATAAATATTGGATATAATAAAAATTATTCTAAAAAATCATTTGTAAATGGTTTTTTTTGTTGCCACAACGTTTTATATAATATAATTTTTTCTTACAAAAAATATTATGTGGTACAACAGAAAGTGTGCACCACTTCCTTGGCCACTCCACAAAAGGGAATTTGGTCAATTACAATGCCTGATATGATCAATACACAATAGGGGATTGATATAATGAATAATAGATCGATAATAAATAGAATACTCTTTGTTGTTACAATATTTCAACACTCCCCCTTAACAAGAAGAGTATTCTTTATCTTTTGATAGGTCACTAGATGTCATCAGCAACTAAACAATATCATCAACTAGACAATAGCATCAACTATATAAGATCATAAACTCGGTAACGACATCCACTAGATAACATCATCAACTAGGCAATATCATCAACCGGGTAACAACATCAACTGGATAACATGAGCCATCAATATAAACAACTTGGTCATTATCATCATGATCACTGACTGGTTCTCGATGAATCGATATTAAAGAAGTTTTGTTCTCTTTATCTTCGCACAGAAGATAGTCTTTCTTTCTTTCATCTTCATGCAGAAGATACTCTTTCTTATATTCACACAAAAGATATCTTGTTTTGACACAAAACATATTCTATGACTTTTGTCATTCCTTTTATGTTCTCCCTTCTCTTATTTACTTTTATGTTCCCCATGTATTTATTGTCGGCGTAGTTTAACTGTTCTATTGTCAGTTTTGGGCATGTGGCACATGCGTAACATGATAATCCATCAACTGAACCCTCATTTCCAATTTCAAATATCAAAAATATCCTAGAGTTTGAAATTTACACATTATTAATGAAAACACTATCCCCATACAAAAATACATTTGGAGTGGGTTTGTTTACTGTGATGCTAAGCCCGTCAACACTTTATTAGTGGAAAACATTTTATTTTTTGTTAAACACATTAAGGTTTTTCAAAATTAATAGGTTTCATCTTATTAGAAGCCCTTTTTCTAATAGAATGTTTTTCCCAATCATTTATGTTTAAGTAGTGACCAAAATGTTATTTATAAAATACAACTTCTCTTTCCTTTTTCAAATTTCTCTTTTTATAGATTTTGGGAATTTGTTGTGTTGAATTTTAAACTTGTAGACTTTCCTTTCTCAATGGGTTTAATGTATTTTGATGTGGTATTGTTTATAACTTGGAAGGTGAGTTAGTCTATTGTGGGTGGTCCAATAGGTCTAGGTATATTATGCTCTGTGGTTTTGTTTTATGGTAATGGGTGTTTTTATGGGCATGGCATTTATGGAATCCATACTTGCACAATTGTTTTAAATCATGGAAAAGAAGTTTGCGTCTTGGGGATTGGTTACATTGGTTATAGTGGTGTCTTGTTTGGTTTCAAAATGGAACCTTCTTGTAGGGAATTAAAGATATCATGAATCTTCATAAGGAAATATCTGAATCAAATCATTCTTTCCTTCACGAGTTAGTGGTGAAAGTGGAAAATCTATAATGATCCTTCATCCAAGGCATTGAAAGGTTGGAAGAAGAATGTGAGTTTTTGAGATACATGATTCCAGTTGTTAATGTTTTTCAGGACAAATGAATAGAGAGAATGTCGATTGTTTGCTTCACATTATTTCCAAATACTTTCATACATCTCTTTAGATGACATGAGACATCAAGCTTAAGATCGTTGGTGTACAAATTGAGGGAATTTCATACATATAATGGGACACTAAGCGCTTCTACCCACCGGGCTATCGCCGCAACTTCCTCACCAAATGGCTGCATCTCTCAACAATTGTCAATTAGTTTGTCCAGGGATAGATTGACATCGTCTACAAACTATGCAACCAACTCCACATCACCGATCTGAAAGATTTATTGATTGTTAAGTTCAATTATGTTTAATTGCTAGGTATACATCATGAATTATATTTGTTCGAAAGTCCTTCGTTGAAATAGTATTTTCTTAGGGCTTTGTATGCCAAACATAAAGTGATGCCTCCAATTCGTTCTCCTCAAGCTCGATTTAGACCCTCTTATATCGGTAATTTTCCTAATCTCCCCTGCTCTAGTCCACACACATCACTTGTATCATCCCATAATGCGCCATGGTGTTATTTCCACTAAACCAATTCACATTGTTATACATATTATCGTGCACTTAATAATTTGTGCACCAACAAAAAATTGTTCATAGAGATGGCTCTACCTAAATCCTTTACTCCTAGTGCAGTTTTATCCCTCGATAATCATATCGAAGTAGATCCATCCCTCATCTTGATGACTGCTAATGAACCAATAACATATACTCTCCCCCTTTTCACCCATAATTTCAAGATTAATCATGAATTGGCACCCTCATTATGGACAATGGTAGCCAGAGGAACCTCGTCTCACAGGACTAGGTACAACATGTCCAAATGCCCACTATGACACATCCAACATCATACCAAATTTGTTGGGTACAAAAGGGAGGCCCTTGTCTCATAGTTTTTTGGTGTTCTGCGATCACCTTCACCATTGGCCCATTTAAGGATAGAGTCACATGCAATGTCTCCCCTCTTGACTGTGCTGAATTTTTATTAAGACTTCCCTACCAACAGGCCTGACAAGTTGTGAACCATATCAAATCTCATCAATATCACTTGAAACTTGTCGGATGCACCTATGTGATGTCTTCTTCTCCTCTTAAATCCAACCAACATATTACTAACCAAGCATCCCTTAATCAATTCAGTGGGAACCAATGTGTCTCTTTTTTCTTTGTTAGCCCCATTGACCCAAACAATCAAAATACTCATGTACCTGCTTCCATGGCTCCTTCACTCGAAGAATTTTCAAATGTATTCACCCAACACACAATACCACCAACACACTCAGTGAATTTATTCTTTGAGGACACTTGCAACCATGTGATCTGGGTTATTATACTATTTTTCGTCTTGATACTGATTATGAGATATTATGGATTTGATGATATGTTATTTTTTTGTATTTAAATAGATAGGTGCTATTGACTGGTTTATCTTGAGTGTGTAGGACTTTGGACATTTAGGATGCAGAGGCATCGATGAAACCCCTTCGACTCTGGATCGATTCAGGGAGTGGACTGTTGGGTTTGAATGTTGTTGATGTGACATATGCACATATGATTAGATGTTATGATGATTGATTATTAGTGATGACATGATTCATTGATGAATGCAGGATGATGATATCTTGCCAACCAAACTCACATTTGGAGTAGAGGGGTCATGCAAGACAACAGAGACATTGAGAGAGAGGTGCGACAGTAGCTCTACCATAGCCTACTAGCACTCTCATCATGGCTTGAACTATAGGTTAACAATTACCTAGTTCAAGAAGACCCACGATGACGTGAGGGAAGACTCTAAGAGTCTGTCATGATGAATCTAAGGAGTGCGCAATAAGGCAGGGGCCTTACTCCGTAGAGATCCTTATTATCCCACAAGATCACATGACGGAGTATTGACTCAAGGAGTTGACGACTACTAAATTAAGTCAAGAGGCAAGTGGCACCCTTGGAGAATGTAGTGCATCTTAAAGGGAACGTGATGCTAGGAAAACATAAAGAGGTGAGTGGCACCCTTGGATCATGTAGTGCATCTTGAAGGGCACATCGTGCAAGGAAAACATAAAGAGGCGAGTGGCAACCTTTGAGCACGTAGTGTGTTTTAAAGGGCACGCCACGATTTTAATTGGTAAGTGAATAAACCTAGTCGACCTTAAAATGAATGATGTGTTAAGTAAAGTTTAATGAATAACTTTTTTCCTTAAGAACTGTCGCCAAGCCTAGTGAATAAAAAAACTAGGTTTGAATAGAACATTAGAACAAAAAAAAACAACTAATTAGACGTAGAACCAGATCAAAGTGGAAATTTAAATTCCCTAAGGTTCTTTGTATAAAATTTTAATTCACTAAGATTCTTTTTATAAAATTTAATTCACTAAACGTTCTTTTATAACTAATAAGAGAAATTCAAACTTTAATTATTACATTAAAAAAAAAGGAAATTATAATGCAGGATTAAATTCATAAAAAGAGTAAATGGTTGTTTATTTAAACTACTAATTGTAAACTTAGTTATAAAAAGGGGAAACTTAAAAGAAAAGGAAACTGAAAGAAAAAGTGAAACTTAAAAAAAGGGGGAAACGTAAAGAAAAAGATGAATTTCTAACTTAGTAAGGAATCTAGCCTTTGGAACTTTCTATCTATGAACTTAACTAGGAATTAAGTAAGGTGCGAGTCATTTAAGAATTGTAAGGGAATATTGGGACACCGATGAGCGTTTTTCATAATTCTCTTGGTGGGTGAGGGAAATAGTAGCATTTAATTAATTAATAAAATTGATTTTCAGGTGCAGGTAGGGGATCGAGTGACATGTCTACGGGGGAGATTTTTCGAAATTAATTAAATGAAAAAGGAATTTAATGAGAATTTGGGAAAATAATTACATGAAAACTCTATAAAATAGATGGCAGATGAGTAGTATGAACACATATATGTTGCGTAACGCTACGCTGTTGAGATACACAACTCGGGTAACGAGTGGTAGCGCGACCTTGCATGGTGAGATGGGTGCTAAGATTTATATTCACTACGGTGTTTAAGACTAAGATTTAAATGCCCTGCTTTCCTGTGCATGGATAATAAGTGAAGGATCAATTTTATCCTAGCTATCAATCCCTTACTTATCTCTGCATTTTTCTCTTATGATTAATCTCTCATCTCTGTGTTTTTCTTTTATGCATAATCCGTGCCTCATTCCCAGAATTTAATCTCTGCATTTTTGAATGATACATCTCTACATTTTGATTGATAAATCCCAAAGTTTTCGATGACAAATCTTCGCGTTGTTGAATGATAAATGTCTATGTTTCTATTTGAATGATTGGCGATTGATAAAAAGAAATAATTCTATTACAGATTTTATTACAGTGATAATTTTATTCCAGTGGTAATTTTATTCCAGCGATACCTTTATTCAAGTGATTTCATTCTGTTGTTCCTGAGTCTGTACTAAGGCTTAAAATACAGTGTCAAGGCATCCGAAAAAGGTAAAAGATGTATACAGTAATAAGTTTCATCCGGTATTGGAAACTAAGGAAGATTTCTACGTTCCCTACGTCTAGCTTCCAACTGTTCCTGGATTGCGATATCTTGTTCAATGGCCGCCCATGAATGTTCTAATTCTTCCCGGGTATTAGCAGTTCTAAGGGTCGTGTTGAAAAGACTTAACGCAATATTATTTTGATCTAATATCCCGAGTTGAATATTGGGTTGAATTAACGGGGGTACAGTCATTGAGGAACAGTAAGGGTATGGAAATGATTAAACAAG
>ML816981.1:28196-53817 GCA_009831015.1 Picea engelmannii
TTTTAACAAATAAAACAAAGCTTCGTATATATTTTGAAAACCATGTACTTTGTCATCAGTCCGTCAAATCGCAAATAAAATCGGATTAATTGAAAAAATCCGATCTTACTTTCATCGTGGATTTACCCTAATTTCTTATTAATTTCATGAATATTGGGCGGCTTGACAGGCACTGAGGTTATGGAGAGTAAATGAACGAACACCTCATGGAGTGTGCCAACCTTGAAGCGCGGGACGTAGTCCGTTTGATTTTAAAACTTTGTAATCTTAATGACTTATATCTTTCCTCGTTTTTCGTCATCTCGTGAATTTCCCTTTATTGTTTTGATTTTATAACTCGCGAGATTGCGAATTCCGATCTTGGCATTAATTAACAATAATCATGATGTAGCGGATCCTTAATGATATGATTAACTTAATTGCCAGATCGTGAATCGGGAATTCGAAGACAAGTTTTTAGGAGAACGAATGCTGAGTTGCGATATTGCGATGTAGCGGTAATTAAGGCCCAATATAATTATATCGCGACTTCGTGACTCAGAGTTTTGGACATTTTAACTTTATGAAGGAAAATGCCGAGAGGCGATGTGCGGGGAACCAAGCTTAACTGTGGTTAGTTTCTTACTCTCGGTCTTTGACTAGGGTTATTTAAAAATTATCGCGTTCTCGGCTCTCGGGGTTGATAAAACAAAAATTTAGGGTCGAGAAATGCTGAGGCGCGAAACCACGACGATGTCATAATCAAGGGTTAAAGGTCTTCTACTATTGTTGCCTTGGACGAAAATTAAAACCGAGTTCGCATTCTCGCGACTCGGGACTTGTGAATTCAAGAAATAAGGTGTCCGATTTGCGAGATCACGAAACTTGAAAAATCCTAAGGACAAACATACTTGCGAAAAAACGGGCCCTTTGTAAGTGACAAAGCATTACTATTCAGGCAACCAAAGTTTTTTCAGAGTTTTATGATTTTGGAAGGAAAAGGGAAAGAGAACAACTTTTTATCTTAAGCATCAGAATATTCAAAATTGTGTGAGGCAAAAAAACAGGGGCGGCTCCAACACATTCCAATGATTTATTATGGCAATTTTATTACAGTGATAAATTTATTATGGCGATTTTATTACAAGTGATAATGTTATTCTAGCAATGTTATTATAGCGCTATCCAAGTGTTCTTGTCGCATTGTGGCGACATGATTCCTTCGAAGGACTAGTTGCGCGTGTTGAATGAGAAGCACACAAGAAACCTAGATAGGTCATGTGCTTCCCATTTAAGGTGAAGTGGTTGTTGAAATTCATGTTTGGTACCTTGTTCTATAACATTTTGTGATTTTTCTCGCTCTCCATAAGCGTTCTAGTCATATGTCTCATTTATGTTGGTTGCGTGGGTTGATCTAATGTTGGCAGTTAGCTTAGTCCTTTTTATTTTGTCTTTGATTTCCGTATGTTACATCCAACAGCAGGATGTTCTAGTAAGATGGGTCGTTATGTTCATTTGTTGCCTGAATTGCATGTGTTCTATTTGTATTCTAGTTGCGTTGATTGACTATTGTCGTGATTACTTTCCCTCTTTTAAAAAATATATAATAATAATAATACATATTTCACTGGTAATGTGTCGCATGTTGTCCTAACGACGGGGGTTGTTACAGGAATAAGTTTACTTTATTTAAATAAGACGATACAATTGGCCTAAGTTTGCATATATTGTTCCCATCATTTGCCAAGTTTATGAACTTCGGATTCATAATTAAATGAAACAATATTTATGCCTTAAAATGTGGTATATATATATCATTTTTTATACTTTTGTTGTTTGGAATGTGTTGAAAATAATTGGGAAATTTGTAGTATGACTGTAGAAGCATATTAGTTTAGAATAATTAATACAGGGGAATAGAATCAACAATTTCTTAGGAAAAAGGGAATCCCATTCCTAATTTTGTGAATTGTTTGTAGGTTGAAGGGTAAGCGTTATGGTGGACTTAGATAGTTGTACAAGATTTTCTTTCACCTAAGAGTATTTGTAGGTTATGGGATGAGTAAGTAGATGGGACGAGTAAGATGACTTAGAGCCAGATATTAGGGCTTTATTCTAATGGATTCATAACTCATCTTACGGGTAATATTTCTCATAGAAAAACAAAAAAATTAAGTGTATGAGATATCCTAAGTCTAATGAAATGTCTTCAGTTTGTAGCCAATTGATTGTGGTCTGTTCAAAAAACATACAACTAGTTTTCATCCCAAATCCTTTTAGCGTTAATACATATGATCCAAGTATGATTATTTTACTTTACATTAGTTTAGCCAAAGGCATCCCACGACTTACATCTACAAATAACTTATTGAAAAGATGACAAGTCTGCTGACACGATCTCTTGTATCTTTCTAGAATAACTGAGCTTCCCCTCTATTAGGTTTTAATCATAGTGGTTTCGTCAAAGTTGTTGGCATAACTAAATTGGTCGAACTTGACCCTCACATGATATATTAACCCACTGTGCAATATAAAAAAATACCCTTCTAAGTGAAGAGATAATAGTCAAAACAATCTTATGTGGAGAGGATGTATAGGCAACTAATGAGGCATGAGGAAAGATTAAAAACCAAGAATACTTCAAGGTTAATTTAAACTATAATAGCTAGGATAAGTCCAATTCTATGAATCTTGTGTTATCAAAATATCATGAAGGTCCACTTCAACAAAATGACATCCAATTTTCTATTAATTCTAAAACAATACTTGTCCTCTTACTGAATTCATAATTTTAAAATAGTATAAATTGCTAAGCTTTTCAAAATCACTCACACTATTATATTGTTATGTCAAATTATTCATAAGTAACAAATGAAAAATGGGTACAATGAGTTTGCATAAAGTTAGATTATAGAATGATTTTAGTAACTTCAAAAATTATTTTTCAAAATCACTCACACTATTATATTATTATGTCAAATTACTGATAAGTAACAAATTAAAAATTGGCACAATCAGATTGCATAAAGTTAGAATATACTATGCTATTATATTGTTATGTCAAATTACTGATAAGCAACAAAAGAAAAATGGACACAATCAGTTTGCATAAAGTTAGAATATGCAATGACTTTAGTAACTTCATAAATTCCATTACATAATATAATTACGAGAATAGAGTAAATAGTTATCATCAATTTAAATTCAGCATAATTTAAATTTTTTTAATAAATGCTCAGTTAAAATTTATTAAATTTAAGATCTTGTAAAACAAAATGCCTACAAATACTTAACAAGAAATCATGACATTAAATACTTATTAATGAAAACATAGACAACCAGGTTCAAAAGTTGACTCCAGCAACATCCTTAAACTACATAAGAATGAAGAAAGTAATATCCAATATGAAGTGAGAGAAATGATAATGTAATGAAAAGTTGAAACAACGGACTTTAAGTTCAACAACAACGATTCTAGAGAGAAATGATAATCTAATGAAAAGTTGAAACAATGGATTTTGAGTTCAACGACAATGATTCTAGTCATTTGTAGCATAATGTTGATATCTGATTGATCAGGGAAAATGCTAGTATATGATGACATGGTAATTATTTTTCCAATGACAATTTTTTTGAAAAAACTTGGTAATTATCCTTATAAGGGAGGCTGTTATAAAGCCATCAATTTTGTGTTCTGAACAATGACCTAAGAGAAAGCAGTGGACGACCTTAACAACAAGAGTTACGCTATTGAAAAGGAATAGGTTAACTCCAGAGCAAACAGATTCGTTTTTCTGGCAAAAAAAATGGGGTTGAATTTTGTCAGATTTTGGTTTTGTTTCATTTTAAATCAATCCAAAAGCTCAGAAAATGGATTAGACTTTTAGATTGAATTGAAAATCTATGTATTTATAAGGGGTTTTGTCCCATTTTAAACCAAGCCAGATACTCAGAAATGTTAAATATAATGTAACCTCAACAGTCTGACTGTACACTGCCAACTGTACTGGACAGTTGTACTTTCTATTTTTTTCTTGCTTGACCCTATTTAGCTCATCCATCTCCCATTGCATTGTAACTTCTTCAGATTAACTTCTTCATACATTCCAATATATTGTTCTATTATTTCTCTCTGCATTTCTCTTTACTTCAAAATTTATCATGGTATCAGAGCTTCAGCAGTAAGCCTCTTCATACAGTCTGGAGAGCAATACGATCCTCACAACACATAGCTTCACGGATCTTGAGAGCACGTGACACAGACTCTTTCACAAGGTTTGGAGAGTCGTCTGTTATACTCTCAAAATATCAATGCATAAATCTTGCAGAGGAAGCAAAGTGTACCACGCTCAAAAGATCAAGGAAGAAGAGACCGAGAAAGAAGTAACAATAAAGATTCTTGCACTTTTTTTTTCAAGAATCGTCAAAGATTGACGAAGAAGAGCTGCAGAATGAAAGATCATTTAAAGAACTCGAAGAATTTGTTCAAATTCGCTAAAGATTGTTGCAGAAGGCAGAATCTCTTAAAGTTTTTTCGAAATTAGCACAAAGCTGTCAAAGATTGAAGCAGTGAACAAAGAATTCATTTATTTCTTTCAAATCTTTGAAATATTCACGAATCTTTCTTCCACAGGAGTAAAGAACGCATCTCAGGTGCAAATAACAGCCATTGAGGCCGTAAGATTCGTCCTGCGAACGGATCCAGATCGGGAAACTAGTACAGAAGGGACGAGGAGAGCGCGGAAAAGGAGAAAGAGTTTCAGCCATCAGATCTTGCACAAAGGATCAACAGTTGTTGGATCAGCGAGAACGTGCACAAGTTTTAGTCCTCTGCAGTGCACAGGAGAAATCTCGACTTGTGAAGTCACGAAATCCTGACATCATCTAGACCGTTGAATCAAGAAATATCGTGAGTCGTCGATCTTTTCCCATTGCAAAATTGGTAATCAGGAGTTGGACGTGCAAAGGTGATTGCACTCCAAAAACTCCGATACGTGAAATCATGAAATCCCAAGAGGACTTGTGAGCCGTCCATCTCAGAGGACAGGTGGAAGCAAATCTAAGCCATCACTCCATCGGCATTTCGGAGTTCGTAGTTTTGAAAGACCGACGCAACAAGAGTTTGAAACTCGTGAAATCGTGATTCCCGAAATAGCGATCAAATCTCAGCCGTCCATTTGACTGGACACGTGGCAGACATCGAGGAAACCGTCAGCGTTTCGGCATTCGGGGTTTCAAGTTTTCATAGAAATTTGGAGTCGCAAGTCCTGAACTCGCGAAACAACGAGGACCATCCATCTTTCCAGGATGCGTGGCGTAAATCCAAGGACTCGGGAAAAGTCCCGAAAAGGAAAGGGCCATCGGCACATCGGGATTTCGAATTTTTAAATCCTAAGGACAAGAAACACGAGCATTTCAGAACTTCGAAGTCCGACATCCCGAAAGGAGGTAAACTCCATCGTGGGGCCCAGCTGATGTCATCTCATCAAAACGAGGGATCGTGAATCTCTACGGGGAAATCCCTGAAGCAGACTTGAGTCGTCCATCTGTTGAGGACGCATGGCAGAGATCGAGGCTTTCGAAAAATTTCCCAAAAGAAGAGTCCATCGGCTTTAAGGGATTCGGAAAGTCATGGATCCTGGAGACGAGAAGTCTAGAACATATCAAATCACGAATTCGCAAGGAGAGATCAAGACCGTCCATCTGTTGGGACGCGTGGCAACAATCAAAGGAATCAGGAAAGTCTAGAAAAGAAGGCGCCATCGCAAAATCGGAGATCCGGGAATCGAGGAGTCAAAATAACTCATCATCAGAACTCGCGAAATCCCGATTCGCAATATCCCAATAAGATCTGGACTGTGAGATCACACAAGATCTAGACCGTCGAATTGTCTGAAGGCAATTTTTCACATTTCGACGATTTGAAAGTCAAAGAGCCAGAAAGGCCCGTAGCGCTTTAATAGTAAGGTGCATGGTCACATTGCAAGGAGACTAAGGGCCAATTCAAGCCCGATAAGCTCCCTTCAACCATCGGCAATTCGATGTTTTCGGCGATCGGAGGTAAATATGACATTTCCCTCTGGTTTTTTTTTTTTTTTTTTTTTATGGCATCATCCAGCAATTTAGGACCAACTCAGGGTCTGATTCTTCTGGGAAATAATTATGCATTTTGGTCTCTACGAATGAGGTAGTTCTTACAAGCACAAGAGTGCTGGGAACCAGTGGATTTTGGATATGTGGAACCGGATCCAGCCGCCCTCGCTGCCATGAAAAATGTGAAAAGAATTGCTCAGGCAACACTGAGGAACAAAGAAAATAAAGAAAAATTCTGGATTCAAAACTCTGTGGATGATTCGATTTTCTCGAAAATCACAGGTGTTGGTACTTCAAAACAGGCCTGGGACATCCTCAAATCTTCTTACCAAGGAAATGACAGGGTCAAAACAATTAAACTGCAGACCTTGTTGATGCAATTCGAGACTCTAAGGATGACAAAGTCCGAAACTGTAGATCATTTCATGACCAGAGTCATGGGAATCATGAACCAGATCAGACTGATTGGTGAAACCATCACTGATCAACGAATTGTTGAGAAAACTCTCAGAAGTCTACCCAAGAAATTTGAAATGGTTGTAACAACAATCCTTGAATCCAAGGATCTGTCAAGATTTTCAACAGATGAATTAATTGGTTCTCTGGTGACATATGAGACCAGACTGCATCTTACAGATGAGTCCATCTCCAATGCTTTCAAAATTCAATTCTCCTTCAGCAGAGGGAAAGGCAGAGGAAGAAGAAGAGGTCACCAAGGAAGAGGTAGCAATCAAAGTAACTCTCACTTCAGTGGAGGCAATAGACAACAATATCCGAATCAAAATTTCCAAGGTCAAAGACATCAACAACAAAATCAACATCAGAATTTCCAGCCTCAAAGAGGTAGAGGGTGAAGATCAAATGACAAAACAAGAATACAATGCTATTACTGCAAAAAGTATGGGCACTATGAATCTGAATGCAGGAAGACGCAAGCATATCAGCTCTCAGGCAGAGCACATGTGTCAAAACACACGGGAGAAAACTCAGAAGGTATGTTTCTCTCATGCCACAAGACTGAACATCAACCTAAAGATCTCTGGTTGCTGGACAGTGGATGCAACAATCACATGACAGGTAACAAAGAATTACTTCCATGCATTGATTCTTCAATCTTATCTGATATTACACTTGGAAATGATTACTTAGTCAAGGTTCAAGGAAAATGAACTGTTCATATTCTTACTAAACATAATGTAAAGAAAGACATATACAATGTCTATCATGTTCCAGATTTAAAACATAATTTGCTAAGTGTAGGAAAAATTATTGAACATGGCTATAAGGTACTTTTTGAGGGAACATCTTGTAAGATATATGACAAAATCCCAAGCAGAAAATTACTTTCTGAAATCCATATGACTGCCAATAGGATGATTCCCCTTACCCTCAGAACTGCAAATCTGATTCAACCATATGCACAGAGTGCATCCACCCTAAATGAAACTATGGTTTGGCATACAAGATTTGGACATCTACCATTTTAGAGTCTAAGTCTTCTTCAGAAAAACTCCATGGTCAAAGGTTTACCTATCTTTAAAGAGCATATTCCCCCATGTGAGTCTTGCATACTTGGAAAACACAAGAGAAGCAGTTTTCCACAGTCTTCCAATCAAGCCAAACAACATCTTGAACTTGTTCACACTGACCTATGTGGACCAATGCAAACATAGTCAATAGGTGGTAGTTTTTACTTTCTAATGTTTATTGATGATTTTAGCAGGAAAATATGGATCTATTTTCTCAGACACAAGTCTGAAACATTTGTAAAATTCAAAGAATTCAAGGCAGAAGCTGAAAAAATTAGTGGCAAATACATCAAAGCACTTAGGTCAGATGGAGGAGGAGAATACAATTCCAGATAATTTGCAAATTTCTACAAATCACAAGGCATTGCCATGCAAACAATAGCCAGGTATACTCCACAATAGAATGGAGTGGCTGAAAGGAAAAATCAGACCATAATGAATATGGAAAGAACACTTCTTAAAGAGAAACACTTGTCAAATACTTTTTGGGCTGAAGCAGTAGCATGCTCAGTTTATCTCCTGAATAGATCACCAACCACAAGTCTAAAGATGAAAGTTCCCCAAGAAGCATGGAGTGGGACAAAGCTCAATGTAGCGCATCTAAGGACATTTGGATGCATAGCATATGCTCACATACCTTCCGAATTAAGGAAGAATCTTGATGACATAAGTGAGAAATGTATTTTCACTGGATATAGTGAAACATCTAAAGCTTACAGGATTTACAATCCAATCACCAAGAAATTAATTCTCAGCAGAGATGTACAATTTCTGGAAAATCAATTATGGAATGATTCAGAAAATTAGCAAGTGGACAGTCAAAATCCATTGCTGCCAAGTTCTGAAAACACAGAAAATTCAGAACAACAAGTACCTCAAAATATTCTTCCAAGATTGCAAGTACAAAGACAACCTGATCATTCTCAGGATAACTCAACTTCCAGCAGAGAATCATTCTCTGAACCACAAAATCATAGAACTTAAAGTTTGAGAGAAATCCATCAGCAATTGGATGACTTTGAGCAACAAATCTTTTTTCTTTAATGTCATGTCAACCTACATCTTTTAAGGAAGCAGCTAAGGAGCCACATTGGGTTCAAGCCATGAACCAAAAAATTGACTCCATTGAGAAGAATAAGACATGGGATCTTGTTGATTTGCCAAAACACAAGAAGAGTATTAGTGTCAAGTGGGTTTACAAAACTAAACTCAATGAAAAAGGGCAGATTGAAAAGCACAAGGCAAGACTTGTTGCCAAAGGATTCTCACAACAGCCAGGTACTGATTATGGTGAAACTTTTGCTCCAGTAGCAATATTAGACATTGTAAGGACTCTATTGTCCATAGCAGCACAACACAAATGGAAAGTATACCAGATGGATGTCAAGTCAACATTCTTGAATGGTTTCTTAGAAGAAGAAGTTTATGTCGATCAACCACATGGATTTGAAGTCCAAGAGCACCCAACCAAAGTATATCGGTTGAAGAAAGCCTTGTATGGCTTAAAGCAAGCTCCAAGAGATTGGTACAGCAGAATTGACACTTATCTGATCAAAAGTGGTTTCAGCAGAAGCCAAAATGAACCAACTCTTTAAACCAAAACAGATCAGCACAGTAAAATTCTAATTGTATGTTTATATGTTGATGATATGATCCACACAGGAAATCTTGAGTTAATAGATTTCAAACATGCCATGCAATCTGAGTTTGAGATGACAGATCTTGGCATAATGAAATATTTTTTAGGGATTGAGGTTAATCAATCAGCCAAAGGCATTTTTGGTTGTCAGCAAAAGTATGCAGCAGACATCATCAAAAGATTTCGCATGGAAGGATGCAATCCAGCAGAAACCCCCATACCATTAGGCACAAAATTGAGTAAGAAAGATGAAGGTCCTACTATGGACTCTACCCTATACAAAAGTTTAGTAGGCAGTTTGTTGTATCTTACAACAACTAGGCCTGACATTATGTATGCAGCCAGCCTTGTTTCCAGATTCATGGAATCACCAAAAGATTCGCATTGGAAAATGGCAAAACGAATTTTGAGATATGTTGCAGGAACTCTCAATTTTGGATTATGGTACACTAAATCTGATAGTAATCAACTTTCTGGTTACACAGACAGTGATTTTGCAGGCAGCCTAGATGACAGGAAAAGAACATCAGGATATGTTTTTCAACTGGGCACGGACCTGATTTCATGGGCATCAAAGAAGCAACCAATTGTTTCAATATCTTCTGCAGAGGCAGAGTATGTCGTTGCTACCTCAGCTTCATGTCAAGCTATATGGCTGAGAAGAATATTGAAGGATATGTCACATTCAGAAAATGATCCAACTCCTATTTTCTGTGATAATACTTCAGCAATTGTTTTATCCAAGAACCATGTGTTTCACAAGAAAAGTAAACACATTGACACTCCTTTTCATTTCATACGCAAGCTATTGAATAATGATGATATTGCACTACAATTTTGTGGTTCTCGAGATCAGCTTGCTGATATCTTTACAAGGTCACTAGGAAAGTCAGTTTTTGATTTTCAGAGACAACACTTAGGCATAGTAAGTGCTGATGATTGTAACTATTGAGTTTAAGAGGGAGTGTTAAATATAATGTAACCTCAACAGTCTCACTGTACACTGCCAGCTATACTGGACAATTGTACTTTCTATTTTTGTCTTGCTTGAGCCTATTTAGCTCAACCATCTCCCATTGCATTGTAACTTCTTCATATTAACTTCTTCATACATTCCAATATACTGTTCTATTCTTTCTCTTTGCATTTCTCTTTACTTCACAATTTATCAAGAAAATCCATCCAAGTTCTATATTGACCGAAAATTTAAAAGGAAACCACCTAAAAACCTGCCAGAAAAATAACAAGACAAGATTACTCCCAAATTAACCCGCTCCCATTGAAAATAATCATTAAACACCAAGTACCACCCTCAAAAATAAAATGAAAATGGAACTGATATATTAAACTTCCAAAACTAACTCTCAAAATTTTGACGAGGAAGCGGTGGAATTCAGCAAAAGTGAATTGTTTCACTCACAAAATTACCAACAACGTAGATACTCATCCCATTCCTGCAAAGGATGACCCATTCCTGTGCCTATTCCTTGCATTTGAAAAATGTGAAAATTGAAGCTTTAGAGAGGGAGAATCTCTGTCATTCTCATCAAACCTATACCTTTGTAAAGCTTCCATAGCAGCTGCAGCACATCCGGGGTTATCAAATTCCACAAAAAACAGAACAACCACAACATTCGCCTCTTCTCCTCCTTTACCTCCGTCAGATTTTTTGGCTTCCTTGGACTTATTGACAAGCCTCACTTCTTTGAATCCGTGGAAAGGGCGAAATATGTGAGCTGCTTCTCTACTAGTGCAATTACTTGGAACACCCTCAACAAACAATGTGTTCGATGCATCTGCTGGTAGACGATGCTGATCATCCACCAGCTGCCTCCTCCCAATTAAATGGTCAAGTCTGTGGCTATCAGACCTGAAATTCAAACCCTCACCTATAGTTAAATCACTCGAAGAAGAAAGCAGTCCATTCCGCTGAACAAAGCTTTGATGATCAAGAAAATGAGGAGCAGGAGCATGAACATGATCTTCCAATAAGCGAACCCCTACTCTGTCACGTCCTCTGTCAGCAAGCCTGAGGTCTTCCATAGGATTAGCATAAACACCAGAAAACGAACGATCACGACTATAGTCATATTCGTATTCATTGCAATGCTGCTTGGCTGGTGCGGAGCTGGGCCAGTCGCTTGCTCTCTCAGATCCCGTTGCTCGGAATCTTGTGTCACCCATGTTTCTCTCTTATAGACCGAACAGTTGCAGGAGCATGAACATGATCTTCCAATAAGCGAACCCCTACTCTGTCAGCAAGCCTGAGGTCTTCCATAGGATTCGCATAAACACCAGAAAACGAACGATCACGACTATAGTCATATTCGTATTCATTGCGATGCCGCTTGGATGGTGCGGAGCTGGGCCAGTCGCAATTATGTAGTATTTTTTAGCAATTTCTTTTGCAAGCTATTATTAGGTTTCATTTTAATCTATTATTAGGTTTCTTTTCAATTTACTATATAACCATAGCATAGATAGGATCACTAAGAGAAACACAATCATAGAAACACAATTTACACAAGAATTTATCCTGGGAAACCCTAAAGTGGAAGAAATCCCAACAAAACTTATTTAATATAGATTCAATAAGCAAGTACAACACCAGAATAACTCTCTCTCTATGAGTGACTAACTACCATGATGCTAGACTAGAAAATAATCAAAGACTAGAGAATATCCTCTCCAAGCAATGTGTCTTTCTCTTCTTCCTTCTTCCGACAACTCGTAACTGCATGTTTCCTTCTTGCGCACTAGATGAGTGAGTTGAGTGAGTGAACAAATGAGTGGCTGGCTTCCTTTATTTATACAAACTAGAAAGCACTGAAAGGAGGTGTCTCTTCACTGGCAAGGACGACTTGTCTTTTTGGATGGTTAGAAGCACTTTAATTTTCGTGTTGGCCGACTTCTTAATTTTCATATTACAATTAGGGTTTGACCAATATGCAAAAGGGGATTTGGTTAATTACAATTCCCGACATGATCAATCCACAAAAGGGGATTGATATAATGAATAATAGATCAATAATAAATAGAATACCCTTTGCAGTTACAATATTTCAACACTTCCCCTTAACAAGAAGGGTATTCTTTATATTTTGATAGGTCACTCGATGTCATCATCAACTGAACAATATCATCTCGGAGATATCATCAACTCGACAATAACATCAACTCAATAACATCATCAACTCGGTAATGACATCCAATGGATAACATCATCAACTTGGCAATATCATCAACTCGGTAACAACATCAACTTGATGACAGGAGGCATCAATATAATCCACTTGGTCATCTCGCATCATGATCACTGACTCGTTCTCCATGAATCCATATTAAAGAAGTTTTCTTCTATTTATCTTCGCGCAGATGATACTCTTTCTTTCTTTCATCTTCATGTTGAAGATACTCTTTCTTATCTTCACAGAGAAGATATTCTATGAGTTTTTTCCTTCCTTTTATGTTCTCCCTTCTCTTATTTACTTTTATGCTCGCCCATGTATTTATTATCGACTTAGTTTAAATTTTCTATTGTCGGTTTCGGGCACGTGGCACATGCCAAATATGATCATCCATCAACTGAGCCCTCATTTCTAATTTTAAATCTCAAAGATATCCTAGATTTTGAAACTTACACATTATTAGTGAAAACACTATCCCCATGCAAAAATACATTTGGAGTGGGTTTGTTAACCCTAATGTTAAGCCCATCAACACTTTATTAGTGGAAAACATTTTATATTTCATTAAACACATTAAGGTTTTTAAAATTTACTTCCTTTCACGAGAGAGGAAACCAATTGGTCATTTGTGTTTTAGTAGTTAACAAAATGTTATATACAAAATATAACTTCTCTTTCCTTTTTCAAGTTTCTCTTTTTATAGATTTTGGGAATTTCTCTTTGGATGTGGTATTGTTTATAACTTGGAAGGTGAGTTAGTCTATTGTGGGTGGTCCAATAGCTCTAGGTATCTTATGATCAGTGTTTTTTTTAATGGTAATGGCTGTTTTTATGGGCATGGCATTTATGGAAGCCATACTTGAACAATTGTTTTAGATCCTGGACAAGAAGTTTGTGGCTTGGGGCTTGGTTACATTGGCTATAGTGGTGTCTTGTTTGGTTTCAAAATGGAACTTTCTTGTAGGGAATTCAATATATCATGCATCTTGATAAGGAAATATATGAATAAAATCATTCTTCCCTTCACAGGTTATCAGTAAAAGTGGGAAATCTATAATGATCCTTGATCCTAGGCATTGAAAGTTTGGAAGAAGAATGTGAGTTTCTGAGATCATTTGTTATACCAAAACATACTCTAGTCAGACCACAACATACTCTTGTCGAACCACAACATACTGAGTCAATTTCCATCAACCAAACAACCAAGTGTTTGTTGCTTCTCATCATGGAAATACATAGGAGGGTAAAGGGGTGCACCAACGGAAGTAGAAGAAGAATCTCCACTCCAAAGTTGAGTGCAGGAGGCCCATAATATGAATCAATTGATATTTGATGTACTTCAAAATTGTTTTTTAGTTGGGAGAATTTGTTAAGAAATTTTTTTGTAAGAAAATGTGGGATTTCCTGAAGGTGATATGTATGTTTCATAGTATATGAGCAGTAGAATAAATATTGGATATAATAAAAAATATTCTAACAAATCATTTGTAAATGGTTGCTTTTGTTGGCATAGAGTTTTATATAATATAATTTTTTCTTAGAGAAAATGTTATGTGGTACACCAGAAATTGTGCACCACTTCCTTGGCCACTCCGGAAAAGGGGATTTGATCAATTACAATGCACAACATGATCAATACACAAAAGGGGATTGATATAATGAATAATAGATCATTAATAAATAGAATACTCTTTGCAATTACAATATTTCAACACTGCCCCTTAACAAGAAGAGTATTCCTTATCTTTTGATAGGTCACTCGATGTCATCATCAACTAAGCAATATTATCTGGGCAATATCATCAACTAGACAATAGCATCAACTGGATAACATCATCAACTCGGTAATGACATCCATTGGATAACATCATCAACTAGGCAATATCATCAACCGGGTAACAACATCAACTGGATAACATGAGCCATCAATATAATCAACTTGGTCATCTCACGTCATGATCACCGACTGGTTCTCGATGAATCAATATTAAAGAAGTTTTGTTCTCTTTATCTTCTCCCAGAAGATAGTCTTTCTTTCTTTCATCTTCATGCAGAAGATACTCTTTCTTATCTTCACACAAAAGATATCTTGTTTTCACACAAAAGATATTCTACGAGTTTTGTCATTCCTTTTATGTTCTCCCTTCTCTTATTTACTTTTATGTTCCCCATGTATTTATTGTCGTCTTAGTTTAAATGTTCTATTGTCGATTTCGGGCATGTGGCACATGCCAAACATGATCGTCCATCAACTGAGCCCTCATTTCCAATTTCAAATCTCAAAAATATCCTAGAGTTTGAAATTTACACATTATTAGTGAAAGCACTATCCCCATACAAAAATACATTTGGAGTGGGTTTCTTTATCTTGATGCTAAGCCCGTCAACACTTTATTAGTGGAAAACATTTTATTTTTCTTTAAACACATTAAGGTTTTTCAAAAGTAATTGGTTTCCTCTTCTTAGAAGCCTTTTTTCTAATAGAAGGTTTTTCCTAATCATTTATGTTTAAGTAGTGAACAAAATGTTATATATATAATACAACTTCTCTTTCCTTTTTCAAATTTCTCTTTTTATAGATTTTGGGAATTTGTTGTGTTGAGTTTTAAACTTGTAGACTTTCTTTTCTCAATGGGTTTAATGTCTTTTGATGTGGTATTGTTTATAACTTGGCAGGTGAGTTAGTCAATTGTGGGTGGTCCAATAGGTCTAGGTATATTATGCTCTGTGGTTTTGTTTTATGGTAATGGTTGTTTTTATGGGCATGGCATTTATGGAAGCCATACTTGCACAATTGTTTTAAATCCTGGAAAAGAAGTTTGTGTCTTGGGGCTTGGTTACATGGGTTATAGTTGTAATGACCCTAGTTGGATAAATGTTTAAGAAATTATAAAGTAAAACTAATTAGGGGATTAATTGTGTTAACAAGGTATTAATTAAACAAAGATGATTTAATGATATTAATTAAGTGAGTTATTAATTAATTAAAGGATATAATTGTGATTAATTAATTAATAATTTAACTACAAACTACATTTAATAACTTGCGTAATGGATTTAATAGATTAATGGTATATGATATAAAATGGTTGCGTATACAACAATGGATAACGTATGAATCCCGAGAAGATTAAAACATTAAAGGAAGGATCAGAGACGGGGATGAGGGAAGGTAAGGGAGTAAAGGCATGAGGCGGTGAAGGAGGAATAAGGGGGGGAGGACTGTGGGATTTGCAGGGGGGGTAGAGTTGTGGCGGTGGATTTTGGATTAGTTGAGGCACCGGGTTGCTGGAGGTTTTGGGCACGGGGGCCAGGATATTCATAGATATCTTGGAGCTAGGCAGTTTTCCTAGTTGGCAGGGAGGACAGTAGGTTTGGGCAGTTATTTTTTGTTTGTGGCAGGATTGGTCTGTGCTTCAGGTAGCAGGAAGGCAACAACATGGCATCTAGGCATTAAAAATTAGCATCAGAACCAGGTAAGTTGTTAAATTTATGTATTGTTTCATTCTGTCAATGAAATCATTAATCATTGAAAAATCTAAGTTACTGAAGTTACTGTTATGAAAATAAATATTATGTTATAAAGTTATTGTCTCAGTTTATGAAATAAATTTCTTATGAAATATTGTGAAGTTAAATTTATTTGGTTGTTACATTTGGTATCAGAGCGTCTTAGTTTGAAATCTGGGCCTGAGGGCCAAAACCCCAAGCGTTAACTCCAGCCACGCTAAACCTGCAAGCAAAACACGTCAGTTTGCGTCTTAATATATTGTGTCAAGCAACATTTTGCTTGACCCAATATGATTGATACAGTATCATAAAATATACTCAAGGTAACACCCCTACATTATCCAAGCAAATGGTCTCATATATATCACAAGCAACCACTTTAGGTAATACCCTTTTACTGGATCACAAATGGCTAATGTAGTCTTAGTCTAAATATTCAAAGAAACGCCCTTTAAAATAGTGGCAGCAAACCAGATAGTTTGAAGGATCACATCCCAAAAAATGGCTACCCTTAAAGCAGCCTGATAAAGCTATTAAGCATGAAAAAGAGAGTTGATAATTTAATTTTATTTGAGAAATACTTGTCAATGAAGTTTCGGGTAAAATAGACACCTGAAATCGATGAAAATGTTGAGGGAAGCTTCTATCTAAGGCTTGAAGTTGGTAAGATTCAATAACTACATGAATTATATTATATAAAATGCAATAGGACTTTTGCAAAACCTTGAAAAGGCCTAATTCATATCAAACTTACCTAAATGAGGAACTGCCAATGCGTAGTCGGAAAAAGGAAATTTTGAAGACTTGTATTACGCAGGAATGGTGTAAACTACTTGCCTGTATTAGCCTCGATGAATTTTAATAATGAAAAAATCTCAGGAATTCTAGACCCATACAAATTTTAACCGTGCCAAGAAAGCAATTTTTACACTGCGTAATGTTCATGCAACTATCATTATCCCAAAGGAGAGTTGTCTATTATGCAGGAGAATGGATCTGATCCATCAGATCTCAGGCAGATACCCGACAGCCATCAGATCTGCATGGAGTTGCGTGGGAGTTAAGTCCTAGAGGACAGAAGGAGAAATCCCGACGAGAGGTGTGAAGGCATCGGGATATCGGAATTCGTGAAATCGGGATTCACAAGGTCGAGGAAGTCGGGACACTTTAAGTCTCGAAATAGTGGGAACAATCTAGACCGTTCGTTTGAGGAGACATGTGGCGAAGATCGAACGACCCGTCGGTATATCGACTACTGTGGTTTTAAGTTGACAGAGGATTTCTGTCACCGGAGCATCAAAAAATCCAAAACAGCGAGAGGCGATCAAGACCGTTCGTTCTTGGGACGCATGGTAGTGATCGGAGCCATCAAGAAAGGTCCCGACATGAAGTCGTCCATTGGGCAATCGGGAGTCGGGAAATCGCAGATCCTATGGACGAGTGGTCCTTGCAGTTCGTAAACACAAGGCCTGATTTTCCAAAAAGTGAAAATCCCTGTGGTGGAAGCTAACTGTGATCGCGGATCAAGATATCGAGAGTCCCGAGAACATAGCAACGAGAGTTGAAAAATCGCGAAATGCGATTTCTCAATGGGCCAAGGGACGGCGTGGGCCACAGAAAGGTCAACGGTGTACAGGTGGCAGATTGCATCATGGATCGAGATATCGTGAATCCCATGGACAAAGTGTCCACGCACTACGAAACTGCGAAGTCTGAAACCCTGAAAGGCGGGACGGTTGTGGTCACGGGACAATGGTCACGTGAGCCAAGAGCCTAGCTCGAAGGGCTAGCCGAAGTTACCGTGTATCGTAGTTTGGAGTTTCGCAAGTCCAGAGGACATGCGTGTGTCAGCCCGAAAAACCATGAATCCCGATGAGGAGTATGGCTAAGGTCATATGGGAGGAGGTCACACGGAGCAGTGGTTTAAGCTATCGGAGTAGTGGTTTAAGCTATCGAGATTTAGGGAAATCGGAGTTTCAGGAAATACGATGACGAGAGACGTGCCCTTATAGAACCGCGAACCTCGAAATCGCGACGTAAGTAACTTAACCCTTAAACCTTCGTTAAAAAGAATTAATTAATTGATGTTTTAATTAAGACTTAATCACATCGTGAAATCGGAGATCGGGGTTTCGTGATTCAATTTACATATATCATTTGTTACGGAAAAACCCGAATCCCGATTTCTTTAAACATTAAATGAAAAACTCACAAATTTAAAGTTATAACTCGATTTAAATCAATTTTAAAGGGGCGCTGAAAATTTGTATTTTTATAAATTTTTAACCATTCGTTGTCCAAAGGTAAACGATAAAAGGCATCGCGAATTTTGAAGTAACGAAATTCTTGCTCGAGAAGGTCCGAAACCCCGATGGGAAGCCATAAGGCAGTGGTCACATAGGAGCAGGTCAAATGGACCTCGGTATAGCCGGAAGGGATAACACGCAAGGAAGAGGTGTACTGGGTATCGGGATATCGGGAATCCCATAGACACGAGGGTCATGCATTTCGACATTGCTATATCTGAAACCCCGACAGGGGACAAGGCTGTGACCTTGTGGGATAATGGTCATATGGGCCAAGAGCTTAGCAAGGAGGGCTAACGCACAAAGTACCGTATCGGTAGATCGGCGATCAGGAGATTGTGAGGACTGAGGTTCGTGACATCGAGGGTCTCAAAACCCCGAATCCCGACAGGGAGTATGACTGCGGTCACATAGGAGAGGGTCGCATGGACCAAAGCATATCTAGGGGAGGGGATAAAGCTAGAGGGTAGCGCATCGGCATATCGGAGATCGTGAGTCCATGAGGACAGGGAACTCTCGGCATCGGGCATAAGGAAACCCCGAAACCCAAAACTAAGTCGGGGAATTTAACGGTTAGGTGCAAAAGGCTGTGAGCAATACGGGAAGACAATGTATATGCATCTAACTACATGCATATGCATAGATGAATAAATTTATAAATACAAAGGAAATAAACCGAAAGCAAAACACCAAAATCCGTATAGAACTGGAATTGCAAGAAAATCATTTTTATTTCGCACTGCAAAATAGGAAATTACCATTTATCACCAAAGTTTAAGGAAGGTTGATGCAATTTCTTGAATTGATCAACTCCGCGTTCTTCACGAAGGTACTGAAACTGTGCACAAGCTAGCGGACTGAATCGCACCTCTTACCATACCTGAGAGAAAACTCCGCAAATTGTACAGACTTGGGATTAGTTCCCAATATTTTAAAGAGACTGGACTCCAGGTCCTGGATCTTGTCAGTGACCATATCAATATACTCTATTCTACAAAATGAACATGTAGCAGATACAGCAATGGCCAGTGCTAGCAAGGTTCTCAGAACAATGGCAAGGATATGAGCCATGGCAGGGGAGATTCTGGAAACCTCTGAACAGAGCAAAGGCATATCTGTGGTGGAGAAAGAATGATGCGAGGAAAGTCCCAGCGGATGAGAAAGTGGAGGCAGAGGAAGGACGCGTAGGGATTCAAAGAGATGACAGGTGTAGAATTTTGGGGCTAGATACGAGGGAACTAGAGGAAGCCAGGCGGGCACGTGGAATCCATGCGTGCCCGAATCCATGTGTGTCCGATTATTTATTTTTATATTTTAAAGTGTAAAAATAATTTAAAATAAATTAAATAATTTAGTATAAATAATTTATATATAAATAAAGGTCAAGTTAGTTTAAATTAAAGTAAAGATAATTTGAGTAAATTGGTGTAATAATAATTTTAAATTAATTATTTTATTTAAGTATAAGGTTATCCTACCTTAAAGTAATTAATGATGTTAGGGATTAGACTAGGACAAGCGGGAAGGAGGTTGCCTATGTACTAGGAAGTGACGAGTAAATCATAAGGCCAACGTAGCTATAGGGTATGGGAACAAATAATTCTTTTCACAAGGGAGAAGAAACCAAGCTTAGACACTTAATCCTAACCCAAACCTATCCAATCCCCTAATGGAGTAATGTCTGTTTACAGACAAGTAAAGAAAACTTACGCCTAACCCTGTTTCTAAGTTTAAGTAGCACCAATTTGAAACGTCCTGGAACTCACCCTGACAACTTAGGGGGGGGTGATGCAGGTTAAGGCATACAAAATGGTCATGACTCGAAGGGGTCAAGGCAGGGGAGCATCGTCATGGGCACCACCAACACCACCAGCGCCACCACCACCATCGCCCGAACTAGCCCTCATACTGCGCTCGTTGGAAGCCATTAACGAGACTTTAAAGGGATGCCAACCAGTAGGTACTGAAGTGGAACTCCCACCGTCTGGAACAGGTAATCCAGAAGCATAAAGGGACTCAGGGGGATAACTTCCACTTGAAGACATCATGCGAGAATTGTAGAAGATCAAACTTCCATAGTTTGTCGGGGTCGCGCCAGTGAACGCGCGGAAGCATGGTTGGAAGGCATGACAAGGTGTTTTTCCTTAAGGGACTATGCGTCCAACTCAAAGGCAAAGATCGCAATTTTTCAGTTAAGAGACAACGCCTTGAACTAGTGGGGCAACTTGGAAAGAAAACTACACCTTACCCCAGACACAGTATCTTGGGAACTTTTCGAGGAGAGGTTCCGAAGGAAATATCTACCAGCATACTACGAGGAACAACAGGTAGGGGCATTTCATGCCTTAGTACAAGGAAACAAAATTGTAGAAGAATATGAGATCAGGTTTATCGAACTGGTCAAATATGTTTCATATATGGACAATGACCAATGATAGGCAGAGCACTTCGTCTATGGATTGAACCCTAAGATAAGAGCTATGGTGCGGATGTGGAAACCATCTTCAGTAGCAGAGGCGGTGGAAAATGCGCGTTACATGGAAGAACACATGAACTTGACTGGGGGTACAAGACCAACATTTCCGCATTACCCAGGATTTGTAGGGAAGGCCCCGAGGACATTTCCTAGGGGAGGGGGATCAAGGCCACCGCCATATGGTAATAGAGTCGCGCCAAGGACAGTACTTGTATGGATTTCAATGGCAGCGAGTGTAGCATCTCGTTCATCGCCAACGGTGCAGACAGGACCATGACCATCTCAAGTAACAACGAGTAGGGGCAGGAGTTCCAGGGGAAGGAACTCATTTCATAGACAGTCACATAACAGCGCACATGTTCAATCTCGTGTTACCTGTTGGAGGTGAAAAGGACTCCATTACCAACGCGATTTCCCAGAGTTACAATCTGGGTTCATACATAGAGAAGGAAAGACACCGATGAGGAGAGCAAGTAACAACCACCAGATTTACGCAACGGTTAATAACCGCCAGGCCGAACACCAATCCACGGTGGTGGAGTCCTCAGCTACGCTAAATCATGTCAATGTTAAGATTTTGTTTGATTCTGGTGCGATAGATAGTTTCATTTCACCATCTGCATTAGAAAAGAGTGGGTTGGAAGCCTACGAGCACGATGACTTTAAACAAGTCGAGATGGCTTCGGGGGAAAAACAAGTTGTAGGACCTAGTGTCGATAATTGTATAGTAGACCTAGGAGTGTGCGCTACCAGGTTGAAGGTATACGTCACTACTCTTGGGGCATATGACCTAATCATTGGAATGGATTGGTTAGCAGCTCATCGAGCTTTGGTAGATTGTTTCGCAAAAAGGGTGCTTTGTGTCAATGATGAAGGAAAATCGGTAGAGATCCAGGGTGTACAGAGAAAAGTGTCATTACGCTTTATATCAACTATGAAGGTCAAGCGATGCTTGAGACAAGGGTGTCAACTTTATGTAGTGGAAGCAGTGAATGAAAGGAAGGGACCCTCATTAGGTCAGTACCCGGTATTGTCAGAATTTTAGGATGTTTTTCCGAACGAGTTACCAGGGCTACTTCCTGAGAGGGAGCTTGATTTTACTATTGAGCCAAAACCTGGTGCATAACCAATATCTAAGACTCCGTATCAGATGACAGCGTCGGAACTTTGTGAATTGCAAATGCAGTTGAAGGAGTTACTAGACATAGGGCTAGTAGGGCCCAGTGTCTGACCTTGGGGCGCACCGGTAATTTTTGTAAAGAAGAAGGATGGATCCTTATGACTGTGTATAGACTACAGGGACTTGAACCGTGCTACAGTGAAAAATAGGTACCCAATGCCGCGAATAGATAACCTCTTCGATCAGATGAAAGGAACAACGGTATTCTCAAAGATCGATTTACGATCTGGGTATCATCAGTTAAGGATTAAGGAAGGTGATATCCTAAAAAATGCCTTTCGAACTCGTTTTGGACATTACGAGTTTGTTGTGGTACCTTTCGGATTGACTAATGCGCCAACAATATTCATGATCCTCATGAACGACGTATTCCGGAAGTACTTAGATCGATTTGTACAAGTTTTTCTAGATGACATTCTCATCTATTCCAAGAATGAAAGAGAACATGAGGAACACTTACGAATAGTGTTGTCTTGCCTTAGAGAGAAAAAATTGTATGGGAAGTTGTCGAAGTGTTCCTTCTTCCAGAAAGAGATCAACTATTTAGGTCATATCATTTCTGGTGAAGGAATCTATGTGGACCCAGAAAAGGTAAAGGCCATTATGGAATGGCCAGTGCCGAAAAATGCCCATGAGGTGAGAAGCTTCATGGGGCTGGCGGGTTATTACCAAAGATTTGTGGAAGGATTCTCAAGAATAGAGAAACCCATCACCACTTTGCAACGCAATGGATTCAGGTATGAATGGATAGAAGAATCTGATAGTGCATTCATTGAGCTTAAGAGGTTACTAACTAGTGCGCCAATTCTACGAGTGCCGGATATGGAAAAGGACTTCACAGTCTGCACGGATGCCTCGAAATAAGGGCTGGGAGCCATGCTAATGAAGGATGGAGGAGTGATAGCTTATGCATCAAGGAAGTTGAATAAACATGAGGATCTATATGTGACTCATGATTTAGAGTTGGCAGCTGTAATGCTAGCTCTGAAAATTTGGAGGCACTATCTTGTGGGGAGAAACTTTGAGCTCAAAACGGACCATCAAAGTTTAAAACACCTCTTCACTCAAAGAGATCTAAATGCCAGGCAAAGGCGATGGAGTGAGTTTATGAGTGAGTATGATTTTGGTATTTCGTACATAAAGGGAAAGGAAAATGTGGTCGTAGATGCCTTGAGTAGGAGACCACGTATCTTCTCCTTGGTAACCTTAAAGATCATTCTGAGGGAACATGTGTTGACACAAATACCAGGAGACAATTGGTATTTAAAGGTTACTTCAAACCTCTACAGTGGGAGACAGTTAGTTCCAAAGTATGAAGGATATAGTCTGGAAACAGATGGACTGTAAAGATATCGAGGAAGGATATACATCCCTGAGAAAGGGGATATTTGAAGCATCATACTGAAGGAAGCCCATAGAGCACTTTATTGTGCGCATCCAGGTGTGAAGAAGATGTACACAGAGATGAGGAAGCTCTTCTTTTGGGTAGGCATGAAGCGTGATGTAGTCCATTTCATCGCCAAATGCCTAGAGTGTCAACAAGTGAAAGCCGACCACCATCACCCGACATGCCTCCTACAACCACATGATGTCCCTATGTCCAAGTGGGAAGTCATCTCTATGGATTTTGTTGTAGGGTTGCCGCTCACATCTCATAGACACAATGCTATTCTTGTGATAGTGGATAAGTTAACCAAGAGTGCTCATTTTATTCCGGTTAGAGACACTTACGATGTCACTGATGTGGCACATGTGTTTGTAAGCGAGGTTATCCATTTGCATGGGATACCTAAGAATATCATTTCAGATAGGGACTCCAGATTCACTTCTAGGTTTTGGACAAGTTTACAGTCAGCGTTGGGGACTCAGTTGAACTTAAGCACCGCTTATCATCCTGAAACAGATGGGAAAACTGAGAGAGTAAATCAAGTTATGTAAGACATTCTTAGGATGTATGTAATGGATAATCAAACCCAGTGGGAGAAGTACCTAGCTTTGGTATAGTTTGCCTACAATAATAGTTATCATAGCTCCATTGGAATGCCACCCTACGAAGCTTTGTATGGGAGGCCATGCAGAACGCCATTGAGTTGGGATAGACTGGAAGACCGAGTAACAGTTGGGCCAGAATTGATTCAAGAAATGGAGGAACAGGTGATTCAGATTAGGTAGATATTAAAGGAAGCACATAATAGGCAAAAAAGCTATGCAGATGCACACAGGAACGACCGAAGTTATGAAGTGGGAGACCAAGTTTTCATTCATATCAGGCCTAATAAGAGTACCATACAGTTCGAGAAGGGGACAAAGTTGTCACCTCAGTTTATAGGACCATTCAGGATCCAAGAGAAACTTGGACTCGTTGCCTATCGTCTCGTACTGCCACCCCACTTGCATAAAACTCATAATGTATTTCATGTATCTGTTTTATGTCATTATGTTGCTGATGAATCACATAAACTAAATTGGAAGGAATTGTAGGTATCAGATGTGGTAACCTTCACGGTCGAACCATTACGCATATTGGACCGTAGAGTCCGACAACTCAGGAACCGTCTGGTAGATCAAGTTAAGGTCCAGTGGGACAAGTACAGTCCAGGATCTGCTACTTGGGAAGATGCCAAGACACTACGACGAGACTATCCCTCACTATTTTGACCACCTCAAGAACATGTTTCTCGAAGGTGGGGTGTATGTAACACCACCTTTTGACTTAGACAACCACGATTACCTGAGGCCTATATACTTTATTTCCTAGTCACAGTGAAACTATTAAGTGATACACTTAAACTTTAAACTTATGAATTGTAATGAATGTTTAAGTGTTATTAATGATGATGCATGTAATGCGATCTATTATGTGAATGTAAATTTTACAAATGTTTAAATGTTATTGATGATGATGTATATGATGCGACATATTGTGAGAAAGTGAAATTAAGGAATGTTTAAATACTATTAGAATGATGTCGGATACGATGAAATCTATTTTGGGTAAATGATAATCTTGTGAATGGGTGACGAGTTTGAATTATGGGATATTATGAAATCTAATTCTAATGGGAAAAACTTGATGTTAATTTATCGGTACGGTGATACCAAATTGAAATGATGATAGTATGCAATTACATGATGATAATGCATAGAAATGTATGAGTTTGTGTTACAGATTAATCTGCAAGTTATGGGCTATGAAATAGCCAAGAGATAATGATGATGAAAGTGGATATCAGGACCACTAACCAAGAAACATTATGGTATGAATAATGTATGTGAAATTTATATTGATTTGTATGCATTGGTATGATATGTGGACTAGTGCATGATTTTGGTACTAACACTGCCCAAAACCGAATAAACGATGACAAAACCTTCAGCAACATTGTGCCCCTGTATGGTCCATTGTAGGGTGTTGACCCTAGTTCTGTTAGGAGGTGTGTAGGTATTTCCCACCATGTATCCTCCATTGTAGGGTGTTGACGCTAGTTCTGTTAGGAGGGGTGGAGGTATTTCCCACCGTGTATCCTCCATTGTAGGGTGTTGACCCTAGTTCTGTTAGGAGGGGTGGAGTTATTTACCACCGTGTATCCTCCATTGTAGGGTGTTGACCCTAGCTTTGTTAGGAGGGGTGGAGGTGTTTCCCACCGAGTATCCTCCATTGTAGGGCGTGGACCCTAGATATGATTAGGAGGGGTGGAGGCATTTCCCACCGTGTATCCTC
>ML816981.1:67053-89401 GCA_009831015.1 Picea engelmannii
CCTATTTATACTAAAAAGAAGCATCTAGAGGAAGATCCTTCTAGAAGCGGAAGCTTCTATTAGGTCTTCTTACATCCGCCTTATTCTATTTTATTGAAATGTCTTATTAATATTGACCTTTATTACATCCGAATACATTGATCCACCTATGTGCGGGTTAGGACCTTAACAGACATTGAGAGAAAGGTGTGGCATTAGCTCTACCATAGCCTACTAGGACTCTCATCATGGCTTGAACTATAGGTTAACAATTACCTTGTTCGCGAAGACCCATGATGACATGAGGGAAGACTCTGACAGTCGCTCACGATGATTCTAAGGGGCGTGCAGTAAGGCAAGGGCCTTATTCCCTAGAGTTCCTTAGTATCCCACAATATCACATGGCAGAGTATTGACTCGAGGAGTTGACGTCTACCAAATTAAGTCAAGAGGCGAGTGACACCCTTGGAGCACCTAGTGAGTCTTAAAGGGAACATGATACTAGGAAAACAAAAGGAAGCAAGTGGCACTCTTGGATCATGTAGTGCGTCTTGAAGGTCACGTCGTGCAAGGAAAACAAAAAGAATCGGGTGGCAACCTTTGATCACATAGTGTGTTTTAAAGGGCACATCGCGATTTTAATTGGTAAGTGAATAAACCTAGTCATCCTTAAAATGAAAGATGCGATAATTAAAGTTTAATGGATAACTTTTTTCCTTAAGAACTGTCACCAAGCCTAGTGAATTAAAAACCTAGGTTTGAGTAGAACATTAGAACAAAAAAAAAACAACTAATTAGATGTATAACCAAATTAAAGTTGAAATTTAAATTCCCTAAGGTTCTTTGTATAAAATTTTAATTCACTAAGATTCTTTTTATAAAATTAATTCACTAAACGTTCTTTTATAACTAATAAGAGAAATGCAAACTTTACTTATTAAAGTAAAAAAAAAAAAGGAAATTATAATGGAGGATTAAATTCATAAAAACAGTAAATGGTTTTTTATTTAAACTACTAATTCTAAACTTAGTTATAAAAAGGGGAAACTTAAAAGAAAAGGAAACTGAAAGAAAAAGTGAAACTTAAAAAAAGGGGGAAACTTAAGGAAAAAGCAGAATTTCTAACTAAGTAAGGAATCTAGCCTTTGGAACTTTCTATTTATGAACTCAACTAGTAATTAAGTAAGGTGTAAGTCATTTAAGAATTGTAAGGGGATATTGGGAAACCGAGGAGCATTTTTAGCAATTCTCTTGGTGGGTGAGGGAAATAGTAGCATTTAATTAATTAATAAAATTGATTTTCTGGTGCAACTAGGGGATCGAGCAACATGTCTGCGGGGGAGATTTTTTGAAATTAATTAAATGAAAAAGGAATTTAATGAGAATTTGGAAAAATAATTACATGTAAACTCTATAAAATAGATGGCGGAGGAGGAGTATGAACAGATATAGTTTGTGTAACGTTATGCTGTTGAAATTTAATCTTGAATGAACTTTCTCTTGTGGGAGTTGGGATACACAGCTCGGGTAATGAGTGGTAGCTCGACCTTGTGTGGCAAGATGGGCTCTAGATTTCTCTTGTTTTATGTGCGTTTCCCCTTTGCGGCTCGGGTGGCTCAGGGGGAATAAGAGTACCCCTAGAGTTGGTTGGGAGGTATCGGTGAGGTCACATCGATTAGCAAGCAGGAGTTGGATAGAGCGCGCACGGGACAACCACTTCAGAGCTTTCGCATTTGGCTACGGTACGCATGTGTATATTTGTATTGAATTGTAGTTTAAATATTGTTCCTGCACCTTTAGTAATGTACTTCTACTATGTTAAGTTTTATGTTTTATTCAACGTAACACTATCCAGATATTTCATTCTTATCTTCAACAAATTTTCTTGATGAGCCTAGAGTTTTATGATCATAGAACTTAGAGTCATCCCATCCTTATGGTCGTTGTGTTTTGAATTGATTTCCCATGGCGAACCCAAACTCTGAATCAAATGACTTCTTTGTGTTTTCTTTTATTGATTTAATAGGAAGAAAAATTGTGTTTTTATCTTATGTTCCTTATCCTTTAAGTTATTAGTGCATTCCTGAGAAGTCAACAAGGAGGCTAATCAACTATATTCATTACGGTGTTTAAGACTAAGATTTAAATGCCCTTCTTTCGTGTGCATGGATAATAAGTGAAGGATAAATTTTATCCCAGGTATCAATCCCTTACTTATCTCTATGTTTTTCTCTTATGATTAATCTCTCATCTTTGTGTTTTTCTTTTATGCATAATCCATGCATCTTTCCCAAAATTTCATCCCATCATTTTTGAATGATACATCTCTACATTTTGATTGATAAATCCCAATGTTTTGGATGACAAATATTCACGTCATTTAATGATAAATCTCTGCATTTCTATTTGAATGATTGGAGATTGATCAAAAGCGATGATTCTATTACAGATTTTATTATAGTGATAATTTTATTCGAGTGGTAATTTTATTTTAGCGATAATTTTATTCAAGCGATTTCATTCCAACGATTTATTATGGCGATTTTATTACAGTGATAAATTTAATATGGTGATTTTATTACAAGTGATAATGCTATTCCAACGATGTTGTTATAGCGCTATCCAAGTGTTCTTGTCGCATTGTGGAGACATGATTCCTTCGAAGGACTCATTGCGTGCATTGAAAGAGAAGCACACACAAAACCTGGCTAGGTCATGCGCTTCCCATTTAAGGTGAAGTGGTTGTTGAAATTCATGTTTGGTAGCTTGTTCTGTAACATTTTGTGATTTTTCTCGCTCGCCATAAGGGTTCTAGTCATATGTCTCATTTATGTTGGTTGCGTGGGTTGATATGATGTTGGCAATTAGCTTAGTCATTTTTATTTTGTCTTTGATTTTTGTATGTTACATCAAGCATCATGATGTGCTAGTAAGATGGGTTGTTATGTTCATTTGTTGCATGAATTGTGTGTGTTGTGTTCATATTATAGTTGTGTTGATTGACTATTGTCATGATTACTTTCCCTCTTTTAAAAAATATATAATAATAATAATACATATTGCACTGGTAATGTGTCACATGTTGTCCTAACGATGGGGGTTGTTACAGGAATAAGTTTAATTTATTTAGATAAGACACTACAATTGGCCTAAGTTTTCATATATTGTTCCTGTCATTTGACAAATTTATGAACTTCAGATTCATAATTAAATGAAACAAGATTTATTCCTTAAAATGTTGAATATATATATATATCATTTTTTATTCTTTTATTGCTTGGGATGTGATGCAAATAATTGGTACCATGGCATAGATAGGATCACTAAGAGAAACACAATCATAGACTACACAAGCATTTATCCTGGGAAACCCTCAAGCGGAAGAAATCCCAGCAAAACTTATTTAATATAGATTCAATAAGGAAGTACAACACCAGAATAACTCTCTTTCTACGAGTGACTAACTACCATGATGCTAGACTAGAAAATAATCAAAGACTAGAGAATATCCTCTCCAAGCAATATGTATCTCTCTTCTTCCTTCTTCCGGCAATTGGTAACTGCATGCTTCCTTCTTGTGCACTAGATGAGTGAGATGAGTGAGTGAACAAATGAGTGTCTGGCTTCCTTTATTTATACAAAACGGAAAGCGCTGAAAGGAGGTGTCTCTTCACTGGCAGGGCCGACTTGTCTTTCTGGGTGGTTAGAACCACTTCAATTTTTGTGTTGGACGACTTCTTAATTTTCATATTACAATTAGGGTTTGACCAATCTGCAAAAGGGGATTTGGTCAATTACAATGCCCGACATGATCAATTCACAAAAGGGTATTGATCTAATGAATAATAGATCAATAATAAATAGAATACTCTTTGTAGTTACAATATTTCAACACTTCCCCTTGACAAGAAGCGTATTCTTTATATTTTGATAGGTCATTGGATGTCATCATCAACTGAACAATATCATCTCAGCAATATCATCAACTCAACAACAACATCAACTCGATAACATCATCAACTCGGTAACGACATCCAATGGATAACATCATCAACAGGGCAATATCATAAACTCGGTAACAACATCAACTGGATGACAGGAGGCATCAATATAATCCACTTGGTCATCTCGCATCATGATCATTGACTGGTTCTCCATGAATCCATATTAAAGAAGTTTTGTTCTCTTTATCTTCGTGTAGAAGATACGCTTTCCTTCTTTCATCTTCATGCAGAAGTTACTGTTTCTTATCTTCACACATAAGATATTCTATGAGTTTTGTCATTCCTTTTATGTTCTCCCTTCTCTTATTTACTTTTATGTTTTCCCATGTATTTATTATCAGCTTAGTTTAAATTTTCTATTGTCGGTTTTGAGCACGTGGCACATGCCAAACATGATCGTCCATCAACTGATCCCTCATTTCTAATTTTAAATCTCAAAAATATCCTAGATTTTGAAATTTACACATTATTAGTGAAAACACTATCCCGATACAAAAATAAATTTGGAGTGGGATTGTTTACCCTGATGCTAAACCCATCAACACTTTATTAGTGGAAAACATTTTATTTTTCGTTAAACACATTAAGGTTTTTAAAAAGTACTTCCTTTCACGAAAGAGGAAACCAATTGGTCATTTTTGTTTAAGTAGTGAACAAAATGTTATATATATAATACAACTTCTCTTTCCTTTTTCAAATTTCTCTTTTTATAGATTTTGGTAATTTCTCTTTGGATGTGGTATTGTTTATAACTTGGAAGGTGAGTTAGTATATTGTGGGTGGTCCAATAGCTCCAGGTATCTTATGCTCTGTGTTTTTTTTTTTATGGTAATGGGTGTTTTTATGGGCATGGCATTTATGGAAGCCATACTTGCACAATTATTTTAAATCCTGAACAATATGTTTGTGGTTTGGGGCTTGGTTACATTGGTTATAGTGGTGTCTTGTTTGGTTTCAAAATGGAACCTTCTTGTAGGGAATTCAGTATATCATGCATCTTGATAAGGAAATATCTGAATCAAAGCATTCTTCCCTTCACGGGTTATTAGTAAAAGTGGGAAATCTATAACGATCCTTCATCCTAGGCATTGAAAGTTTGGAAGAAGAATGAAAGTTTCTGAGATAATTTGTTAGACCACAACATACTATGGTCAGAACACAACATACTCTTGTCAAACCAAAACATATTGAGTCAAATTCCATCAACCAAACAACCAAGTGTCTGTTGCTTCTCATCATGGAAGTACATAGGAAGGTAAAAGGGGTACAATAATGGAAGTAGAAGAAGAATATCCACTCCAAAGTTGAGCGCAGGAGGCCCAAAATATGAATCAATTGATATTTGATGTACTTCAAAACTGTTTTATAGTTGGGACAATTTGTTAAGAAACTTTACTATAAGAAAATATGGGATTTCCTGAAGGTGATATGTATGTTTCATAGTATATGAGAAGTAGAATAAATATTGGATATAATAAAAAATATTCTAACAAATCATTTGTAAATGGTTGTTTTTGTTGGCATAGTGTTTTATATAATATAATTTATTCTTACAAAAAATGTTATGTCGTACACCAGAAAGTCTGCACCACTTCCTTGGCCACTCCACAAAAAAATATTTGGTCAATTACAATGCCCGACATGATAAATACACAATAGGATATTGATATAATGAATAATAGATCGATAATAAATAGAATACTCTTAGCAGTTACAATATTTCAACACTCCCCCTTAACAAGAAGAGTATTCTTTATCTTTTGATAGGTCACATGATGTCATCATCAACTAAACAATATCATCTAGGCAATATCATCAACTAGACAATAGCATCAACTGGATAACATCATCAACTCGGTAACGACATCCACTAGATAACATCATCAACTGGGCAATATCATCAATCGGGTAACAACATCAACTAGATAACATTAGCCATCAATATAATCAACTTGGTCATTAACATCATGATCACTCACTGGTTCTCGATGAATCAATATTAAAGAAATTTTGTTCTCTTTATCTTTGCGCAGAAGATAGTCTTTCTTTCTTTCATCTTCATGCAGAAGATAGTATTTCTTATCCTCACACAGAAGATATCTTGTTTTCACACAAAAGATAGTGTATGAGTTTTGTCATTCCTTTTATGTTCTCCCTTCTCTTATTTACTTTTATGTTCCCCATGTATTTATTGTCATCTTATTTTAAATGTTCTATTGTTAGTTTCGGGCATGTGGAACATGCGTAACATGATCGTCCATCAACTGAGCCCTCATTTCCAATTTCAAATATCAAAAATATCCTAGAGTTTGAAATTTACACATTATTAGTGAAAACACTATCCCCATACAAAAATACATTTGGAGTGGGTTTCTTTACCGTGATGCTAAGCCCGTAAACACTTTATTAGTGGAAAACATTTTATTTTTCGTTAAACACATTAAGGTTTTTAAAAATTAATTGGTTTCCTCTTCTTAGAAGCCCTTTTTCTAATAGAATGTTTTTCCCAATCATTTATGTTTAAGTAGTGACCAAAATGTTATATATAAAATACAACTTCTCTTTCCTTTTTCAAATTTCTCTTTTTATAGATTTTGCGAATTTGTTGTGTTGAGTTTTAAACTTGTAGACTTTCCTTTCTCAATGGGTTTAATGTCTTTTTATGTGGTATTGTTTATAACTTGGAAGGCAAGTTAGTCTATTGTGGGTGGTCTAGTACGTCTAGCTATCTTATGCTCTGTGGTTTTTTTTAATGGTAATGGGTGTTTTTATGGGCATGGAATTTATGGAAGCGATACTTGCACAATTGTTTTAAATCATAGAAAAGAAGTTTGTGTCTTGGGGCTTGGTTACATTGGTTAGAGTGGTGTCTGGTTTGGATTAAAAATGGAACCTTCTTGTAGGGAATTAAAGATATCATGAATCTTCACAAGAAAATATCTGAATCAAATCATTCTTCCCTTCACGGGTTAGTGGTAAATGTGGGAAATCTATAACGATCCTTCATCCAAGGCATTGAAAGTTTGGAAGAAGAATGTGAGTTTTTGAGATACATGCTTCTAGTTGTTGATGTTTTCAGGACAAATGAGTAGAGAGAATGTCGATTGTTTGCTTCACATTATTTCCAAATATTTTTGTGCATCTCTTTAGATGACATAAGACATGAAGCTTAATATCATTGGTGTACAAATTGTGGGAATTTCATAGACATGATGGGACACTAAGCGCTTCTACCCATCGGTCTATCACTGCAACTTCCTCACCAAATCGTTGTATCTTTGAACAATTGCCAATTAGTTTGTTGTATCAATGATATGAAAGATTTATTGATTGTTAAGTTCAATTATGTTTTCTTGCTAGATATACATCATGAATTATATTTGTTCGAAATTCCTTCCTTGAAATAGTATTTTCTTAGAGCTTTGTATGCCGAACATAAAGTGATACCTCCAATTTGTTCTCCTCGGGCTCGATTTAGACACTCTAATACCAGTAATTTTCCTAATATCCCCTCCTCTAGTCCACACACGTCGCTCGTATCATCCCATAATGTGCCATGGTGTTATTTCCACTAAACCAATTCACATTCTTCTACATATTATTGTGCACTTAATAATTTGCACACCAACAAAAAATTGTTCATAGAGATGGCTCCACCTGAATCCTTTACACCTACTGCAGTTGTATCCCTCAATAATCATACTGAAGTAGACCCATCCCTCATCTTGATGACTTCTAATGAACCAATAACATATACTCTCCCCCTTTTCACCCATAATTTACAGATTAAACATGAATTGGCACCCTTATTATGGACAATGGTAGCCAGAAGAACCTTGTCTCAATGGACCAGGTACAACACATCCAAATCCCCACTATGACACATCCAACATCATACCAACTTTGTTTTGTACAAAAGGGAGGCCCTTGTCTCATAGTTTTTTGGTGTTCTGCGGTCCTCTTCACCATTGGCCCATTTAAGGATAGAGTCACATGCAATGTCTCCCCTCTCGACTGTGCTGAATTTTTATTAAGACTTCCCTACCAACAGGCCCGACAAGTTGTGTACCATGCCAAATCTCATCAATATCACTTGCAACTTGTCGGATGCACCTATGTGCTATCTTCTTCTCCTCTTAAATCCACCCAACATATTACTAACCAAGCATACATTAATCAAGTCAGTCGGAACCAATGTGTCTCTTTTTTCTTTGTTAGCCCGATTGACCCAAACAATCAAAATACTCATGTACTTGCTTCCATGGTTCCTTCACTCGAAGAATTTTCAAATGTATTCACCCAACCCACAATACCACCCTCATATAGCTCTATGTATGTAGCATCCAACTCTTGCATGCACTGATAAAACTTATTCTTTGAGGACACTTGCGACCAAGTGATATGGGTTATTATACTATTTTTCGTCTTGATATTGATTATGAGATATTATGGATTTGATGATATGTTATTTTTTTGTATTTAGATAGACAGGTGCTATTGAACGGTTTATCTTGAGCGTGCAGGACTTTGGACATTTAGGATGCAGAGGCATTGATGAAACCCCTTGGACTCTTCATCGAGTCAGGGAGTGGACTGTTGGGTTTGAATGTTGTTGATGTGAAATATGTACATATGATTAGATGTTATGATGATTGATTATTAGTGATGACATCATTCATTGATGGATGCAGGCTGACGATATCTTGCAAACCAAACTCACATTTGGAGTAGAGGGGTCATGCACAATAACCAGAGACATTGAGACAGAGGTGTGGCAGTGGCTCTACCATAGCCTACGGGCACTCTCGTCGTGGATTGAACTGTAGGTTAACAATTACCTAGTTCGAGAAGAACTATGATAACATGAAGGAAGACTCTTACAGTCTCTCATGATGATTCTAAGGGGCGGGCAATAAGGAAGGGACCTTATTCCATAGAGGTCCTTAGTATCCCACAAGATCACATTGCAAAGTATTTACTCGAGGAGTTGACGTCTACCAAATTAAGTCAAGAGGCAGGTGAAACCCTTAGAGCACGTAGTGCGTCTTAAAGGGAACGTGACACTAGGAAAACAGAAAGAGGCGAGTGGCAACCTTGGATCATGTAATGCGTCTTCAAGGACATGTCGCGCAAGGAAAAAAAAAGAGTCGAGTGGCAGCCTTTGAGCACGTAGTTGGCCTTAAAATGAATGATACGATAAGTAAAGTTTAATGAATAACTTTTTTCCTTAAGAGTTGTCACCAATCCTAGTGAATTAAAAACCTAGGTTTGAGTAGAACATTAGAACAGAAAAAACAACTAATTAAACGTATAACCAGATTAAAGTGGAAATTTAAATTCCCTAAGGTTCTTTGTATAAAATTTTAATTCACTAAGATTATTTTTATAAAATTTAATTCACTAAACGTTCTTTTATAACTAATAAGAGAAATTCAAACTTTAATTATTAAAGTAAAAAAAAAAAAAAGGAAATTATAGTGGAGGATTAAATTCATAAAAAGAGTAAATGGTTGTTTATTTAAACTACTAATTCTAAACTTAGTTATAAAAAGGGGAAACTTAAAAGAAAAGGAAACTCAAAGAAAAAATGAAACATAAAAAAAGGTGAAACTTAAAGAAAAAGATGAATTTCTAAGTTAGTAAGGAATCTAGCCTTTGGAACTTTCTATTTATGAACTTAACTAGTAATTAAGTAAGGAGTGAGTCATTTACAAATTGTAAGGGAATATTGGGACATCGAGGACGATTTTTAGGAGTTCTCTTGGTGGGTGAGGGAAATAGTAGCATTTAATTAATTAATAAAATTTATTTTCTAGTGCAAGTAGGGGATCGAGCGACTTGTCTGTGGGGGAGATTTTTCGAAATTAATTAAATGAAAAAAAAATTTATTGAGAATTTGGGAAAATAATTACATGAAAACTCTATAAAATAGATGGAAGAGGAGGACTATGAACACATATATTTTGCGTAATGTTACACTGTTGAGATACACAGCTCGGGTAACGAGTGGTAGCTCGACCTTGCGTGGTTAGATGGGTGCTAAGATTTATATTCACTACGGTGTTTAAGACTAAGATTTAAATGCCATGCTTTCCTCTGCATGGATAATAAGTGAAGGATAAATTTTATCCCAGCTATCAATCCCTTACTTATCTCTGCGTTTTTATCTTATGATTAATCTCTCATCTCTATGTTTTTTATTATGCATAATCCGTGCGTCCTTCCCAGAATTTCGTCTCTGCATTTTTGAATGATACATCTCTACATTTTTATTGATAAATCCCAACGTTTTGGATGACAAATCTTTGCGTCGTTGAATGATAAATCTCTGCATTTCTATTTGAATGATTGGCGATTGATCAAAAGCTATAATTCTATTACAGATTTTATTAAAGTGATAATTTTATTCCTGTGGTAATTTTATTCTAGCGATAATTTTATTCAAGCAATTTCATTCCAACGATTTATTATGGCAATTTTATTACAGTGATTAATTTATTATGGCGATTTTAGTACAAGTGATAATGTTAATCCAACGATATTATTATAGTGCTATCTAAGTGTTCTTGTCGCATTGTGGTGACATGATTCCTTTGAAGGACTAGTTGTGCGCATTAAATGAGAAGCACACACGAAACCTAGCTAGGTCATGTGTTTCCTATTTAAGGTGAAGTGGTTGTTGAAATTCATGTTTGGTACCTTGTTCTGTAAGATTTTGTGATTTTTCTCACTCACCATAAGGTTTCTAGTCATATGTCTCATTTATGTTGGTTCCATGGGTTGATCTGATGTTGGCAGTTAGCTTAGTCATTTTTATTTTGTCTTTGATTTCTGTATGTTACATCTAGCAGCAGTGTGCTAGTAAGATGGATCGTTATGTTCATTTTTTGTCCTGAATTGCATGCGTTGTGTTTGTATTCTAGTTGCGTTGGTTGACTATTGTCGTGAATACTTTCCCTCTTTTAAAAAATATATAATAATAATAATACATATTGCATTGGTAATGTGTCGCATGTGGTCCTAATGATGAGGGTTGTTATAGGAATAAGTTTACTTTATTTAAATAAGAAACTACAATTGGCCTAAGTTTCCATATATTGTTCCCGTCATTTGACAAGTTTATGAACTTCGGATTCATAATTAAATGAAACAAGATTTATGCCTTAAAATGTGGCATATATATATCATTTTTTATACTTTTGTTTCTTGGGATGTGTTGAAAATAATTGGGAAATTTGTAGTATGACTATAGAAGCATATTAGTTCAGAATAATTAATACATTGGAATAGACTCAACAATTTCTTAGGAAAAAGGGAATCCCATTCCTAATTTTGTGAATTGTTTGTAGGTTGAAGGGTAAGCGTGATGGTGGACTCGGATAGTTGTACAAGATTTTCTTTCACCTAAGAGTATTTGAAGGTTATGGGATGAGTAAGTAGATGGGATGAGTAAGATGACTTAGAGCCAAATATTAGGACTTTATTCTAATGGATTCATAACTCACCTTACCGGTAATATTTCTCATAGAAAAACAAAAAAATTAAGTGTATGAGATATCCTAAGTCTAATGAAATGTCTTCAGTTTGTAGCCAATTGATTGTGGTATGTTCAAAAAGCATACAACTAGTTTTCATCCCAAATCCTTTTAGAGTTAATACATATGATCCAAGTATCATTATTTTACTTTACATTAGTCTAGCCAAAGGCATCCCACCACTTACATCTACAAATAACTTATTGAAAAGATGACAAGTCCACTTACACGATCTATTGTATCTTTCTATCATAACTGAGCTTCCCCTCTGTTAGGTTTTAATCATAGTGGTTTAGTCAAAGTTGTTGGCATAACTAAATTGGTCGAACTTGACCCTCACATGATATATTAACCCATTGTGCAATACCAAAAAATACCCTTCTAAGTGAAGAGATAATAGTCAAAAAATCTTATGTGGAGAGGATGTATAGGCAATTAATGAGGCATGAGGAAAGATTAAAAACCAAGCATAGTTCAAGGTTAATTTAAACTATAATAGCTAGGATAAGTCCAATTCTATGAATCTTGTGTTATTAAAATATCATGAAGGTCCACTTAAACAAAATGACATCCAATTTTCTATTAATTCTAAAAGAATACTTGTCCTCTTGCTGAGTTCATAATTTCAAAATTTGCTAAGCTTTTCAAAATCACTCACACTATTATATTGTTATGTCAAATTACTCATAAGTAACAAATGAAAAATGGGTACAATGAGTTTGCATAAAGTTAGATTATAGAATGATTTTAGTAACTTCAAAAATTCTTTTTCAAAATCACTCACACTATTATATTGTTATGTCAAATTAGTGATAAGTAACAAATTAAAAATTGGCACAATAGGATTTCATAAAGTTAGAATATACTATGCTATTATATTGTTATGTCAAATTACTGATAAGCAACAAATGGAAAATGGACACAATCAGTTTGCATAAAGTTAAAATATACAATGATTTTAGTAACTTCATAAATTCCATTACATAATATAATTAAGAGAATAGAGTAAATAGTTATCATCAATTTAAATTCAGTATAATTTAAATTTTTTTAATAAATGCTCAGTTAAAATTTATTAAATTTAAGATCTTGTAAAATAAAATGCCTACAAATACTTAACAAGAAATCATTACATCAAATACTTATTAATGAAAACATAGACAACCAGGTTCAAAAAGTTGACCCCAGCAGCATCCTTAAACTGGATAAGAATGAAGAAAGTAATATCCTTAAACTGGATAGTAATGAAGAAAGTAAGAGAGAAATGATAATGTAATGAAAAGTTGAAACAACGGACTTTAGGTTCAACAACAACGATTATAGAGAGAAATGATAATTACGCCGAAAGGCGTATACCTATTTAATAATTAAGAGAATAGAGTAAATAGGCTCAACCGTTTATTTGTTAATCAATAATAAAATTTAATATATTCTGATTATTTTCATCTTATCAGCTTTTGGGCGTTGATCAACCACAATTATGTGGCTGTGCTAGTCTAATGAAAAGTTGAAACAACGGACTTTGAGTTCAACCACAACGATTCTAGTCATTTGTAGCATAATGTTGATATCTGATTTATCAGGGAAAATGTTGGTATATGATGACATGGTAATTATTTTTCCAATGACAAATTTTATAAGGGAGGTTGTTATAAGGGAGGCTGTTATAAAGCCATCAATTCTGTGGTAAAAACATCGTAATAAAGGCCGTTATACTCGAAACACATTGCGTAACACACTGTAACACGGAACTTTAAGCGGCGAAAATGTGTTCTGAACAACTACCTAAGCGAAAGCAGTGGACGGCCTTAACAACAAGAGTTACGGCTATTGAAAAGGAATAGGCTAAAAGGAATAGGGTAACTCTAGAGCAAACAGATTCGTTTTTCTGGAAAAAAAAATTTGGGACTGAATTTTGTCAGATTTTAGAAAACCAACCCAGAAGTTTAGAAAATGGATTAGATTTCTGGATTGATTTGAAAATCTATGCATTTCTGAGGGGTTTTGCTCCATTTTAATTCAAGCCAGATACTCAGAAAATCGATCAAAATTCTATATTGACCAAAAATTTAAAAGAAAACCACTTAAAAACCTGCCAGAAAATAACTCAAGACAAAATTACTCCCAAATTAGCCTCGCTCCCATTGAAAATAGCCATTAAACACCAAGTACCACCCTCGAAAATAAAATGGAAATGGAATTGATATATTAAACTTCCAAAACTAACTCTAAAAATTATGACGAGGAAGCGGTGGAATTCCAGCAAAAGTGAATTGTTTCACTCGCAAAATTACCAACAACGTAGATACTCATCCCGACCATAGCAGTTGCAGCACATTCGGGGTTATCAAATTCCACAAAACACAGAACAACCACAACATTCGCCTCTTCTCCTCCTTTACCTCCATCATATTTTTTAGCTTCCTTGGACTTATTGACGAGCCTCACTTCTTTGAATCCGCGGAAAGCTGCTTCTCTACTAGTGCAATTACTTGGAACACCCTCAACAAACAATGTGTTTGATGCATCTGCTGGTAGACGATGGTCATCATCCACCATCTGCCTCCTCCCAATTAAAGGGTCGAGTCTGTGGCTATCAGACCTGAAATTGAATCCCTCACCTACAGTTAACTCACTGGAAGAAGAAAGCAGTCCATTCCGCTGAACAAAGCTTTGATGATCAAGAAAAGGAGGAGCAGGAGCATGAACATGATCTTCCAATAAGCGAACCCCTACTCTGTCACGGCCTCTGTCAGCAAGCCCTAGGATTAACATAAACACCAGAAAACGAACGATTACGACTATAGTCATATTCGTATTCATTGCGACGCCGCTTGGCTGGTGCGGAGCTAGGCCAGTCCCTTGCTCTCTCATATCCTGTTGCTTGGAATCTTGTATCACCCATGTTTCTCTCTCTTATAGGCCGAACAGTATCAAAATCCGGTTGCAACCTAATACTTCAAAATTGGGCTTTAGTTGGGAAAATTTGTTAAGAAATTTTACTGTCAAAACATGTGGGATTTCCTGAAGGAGATATGTATGTTTCATAGTATAAAAAATATTGGATATAATAAAAAATATTCTAATAGATCATTTGTATATGGTTGTTTTTGTTGGCACAACGTTTTATACAATATATTTTTTTCTTAAAGAAAATGTTATGTGCTACACCAGAAAGTGTGCACCACTTCCTTGGCCACTCAAGATGAGGGGATGCTCCATAATTACTGTGGAAGTTCTCTTCAAAAATGTTTCTTCTACTTATGTAGTGTTTTTGAGTAATTTCTTTTGGTAGCTATTATTAGGTTTTAATTTAAGCTATTATTAGGTTTCTTTTCAATTTACTAGATAACCATAGCATATATAGGATCACTAAGAGAAACACAATCATAGAGTACACAAGCATTTATCGTGGGAAACCCTCAAGTGGAAGAAATCCCAACAAAACTTATTTAATATAGATTCAATAAGCAAGTACAACACCAGAATAACTCTCTCTCTACGAGCAACTAACTACCATGATGCTAGACTAGAAAATAATCAAAGACTAGAGAATATCCTCTCCAAGCAATGTGTCTTTCGCATGCTTCCTTCCTTCTTGCGCACTAGATGAGTGAGTTGAGTGAGTGAACAAATGAGTGGTTGGCTTCCTTTATTTATACAAACTCGAAAGTACTGAAAGGAGGTGTCTCTTCTCTGGCAGGGCCAACTTGTCTTTCTGGATGGTTAGAACCACTTTAATTTTCATGTTTGCCGACTTCTTAATTTTCATATTACAATTAGGGTTTGACCAATATGCAAAAGGGGATTTGGTCAATTACAATGCCCGACATGATCAATCCACAAAAGGGGATTGATCTAATGAATAATAGACCAATAATAAATAGAATACCCTTTGCAGTTACAATATTTCAACACTTCCCCTTAACAAGAAGGGTGTTCTTTATCTTTCCATAGGTCACTAGATGTCATCATCAACATAACAATATCATCTCAGAAATATCATCAACTCGATAACATCATCAACTCGGTAACGACATCCAATGGATAACATCATCAACTCGGCAATATCATCAACTCGGTAACAAGATCAACTCGATGACAGGAGGCATCAATATAATTCACTTGGTCATCTCGCATCATGATCATTGACTGGTTCTCCATGAATCCATATTAAAGAATTTTTCTTCTCATTATCTTAGCGCAGAAGAGACTCTTTCTTCCTTTCATCTTCATGTAGAAGATACTCTTTCTTATCTTCACATAGAAGATATTCTATGAGTTTTGTCATTCCTTTTATGTTCTCCCTTCTCTTATTTACTTTTATGCTGGCCCATGTATTTATTATCGGCTTAGTCTAAATTTTCTATTGTCGATTTCGGGCACATGGCACATGCCAAACATGATCGTCCATCAACTGAGCCCTCATTTCCAATTTTAAATCTAAAAAATATCCTAGATTTTGACTCTTAGACATTATTAGTGAAAACACTATCCCCATACAAAAATACATTTGGAGTGGGTTTGTTTACCCTGATGCTAAGCCCATCAACACTTCATTAGTGGAAAACATTTTATATTTCGTCAAACACATTAAGGTTCTTAAAATGTACTTCCTTTCACGAGAGAGGAAACCATTTGGTCATTTGTGTTTAAGTAGTGAACAAAATGTTATATATAAAATACAACTTCTCTTTCCTTTTTCAAGTTTCTCTTTTTATAGATTTTGGTAATTTCTCTTTGGATGTGGTATTGTTTATAACTTGGAAGGTGAGTTAGTCTATTGTGGGTGGTCCAATAGCTCTAGGTATCTGACGCTCTGTGTTTTTTTTTAATGGTAATGGGTGTTTTTATGGGCATGGCATTTATGGAAGCCATACTTGCACAATTGTTTTAAATCCTGGACAAGAAGTTTGTGGCGTGGGGCTTGGTTACATTGGCTATAGTGGTGTCATGTTTGGTTTGAAAATGGAACCTTCCTGTATGGAATTCAATATATCATGCATCTTGATAAGGAAATATCTTAATCAAATCATTCTTCCCTTCATGGGTTATCAATAAAAGTGGGAAATCTATAATGATCCTTCATCCTAGGAATTGAAAGTTTGGAAGAAGAATGCGAGTTTCTGAGATCATTTGTTAGACCACAACATACTCTAGTCAGACCACAACATACTCTTGTCGAACCACAACATACTAAGTCAATTTCCATCAACCAAACAACCAAGTGTTCGTTGCTTCTCATCATGGAAATACATAGGAAGGTAAACGGGTGCACCAATGGAAGTAGAAGAAGAATCTCCACTCAAAAGTTGAGCGCAGGAGGCCCAAAATATGAATCAATTGGCATTTGATGTACTTCAAAATTGCTTTTTAGTTGGGACAATTTGTTAAGAAATTTTACTGTAAGAAAATGTGGGATTTCCTGAAGGTTATATGTATGTTTCATAGTATATGAGAAGTAAAATAAATATTGGATATAATAAAAAATATTCTAACAAATCATTTGTAAATGGTTGTTTTTGTTGGCACAGAGTTTTATATAACATAATTTTTTCTTACAGAAAATGTCATGTGGTACACCAGAAATTGTGCACCACTTCCTTGGCCACTCTGCAAAAGGGGATTTGGTCAATTACAATGCCCGACATGATCAATACTCAAAAGGGGATTGATATAGTGAATAATAGATCAATAGTAAATAGAATACTCTTTGCAGTTACAATATTTCAACACTCCCCCTTAACATGAAGAGTATTCTTTATCTTTTGATAGGTCACTGGATGTCATCACCAACTAAACAATATCATCTTGGCAATATCATCAACTAGACAATCGCATCAACTAGATAACATCATCAACTCGGTAACGACATCCATGGGATAACATCATTAGCTGGGCAATATCATCAACTGGGTAACAACACCAACTGAATAACATGAGCCATCAATATAATCAACTTGGTCATTAACATCATGATCAGTGACTGGTTCTCAATCAATCAATATTAAAGAAGTTTTGTTCTCTTTATCTTCGCGCAGAAGATAGCCTTTCCTTATTTCATCTTCATGCAGAAGATACTCTTTCTTAAAGTAGAGTCCATTGTAGGACCTTCATCATTCTTGCTCAATTTTGTGCCTAGTGGTATGGGGGTTTCTGCTGGATTGCAGCCTTCCATGCGAAATCTTTTGATGATGTCTATTGCATACTTTTGCTGACAGACAAAAATGCCTTTGGTCGATTGATTAACCTCAATCCCTAAAAAATATTTCATGCCAAGATCTGTCATCTCAAACTCAGATTGCATGGCATGTTTGAAATCTGTTAACTCAAGATTTCCTGTGTAGATCATGTCATCAACATATAAACATACAATTATAATTTTACCGTGTTGATCTGTTTTGGTGTAAAGAGTTGGCACATTTTGGCTTCTAATGAAACCACTTTTGATCAGATAAGTGTCAATTCTATTGTACCAAGCTCGTGGGGCTTGTTTCAATCCATACAAGGCTTTCTTCAACCGATACACTTTGGCTGGGTGCTCTTGGATTTCAAATCTAGGTGGTTGATTGACATAAACTTATTCTTCTAAGAAACCATTCAAGAATGCTGACTTCACATCCATTTGGTATACTTGCCATTTATGTTGTGCTGTTATGGCCAATAGAGTTCTTACAGTGTCTAATCTTGCTACTGGAGCAAAAGTTTCACCATAATCAGTACCTGGTTGTTGTGAGAATCCTTTGGCAACAAGTTGTAGTGTACCCTTTCACTACCCAGGTTTCCCAACCTCTCAGTTTACCATTTTGTACATGGAATTATAAGCAAAGGCATTTAACACAATTAAACACACTTAAATATCAGAGTAAAATACATAAGATGCTGCTACAATTACACAAGCCATAGCAGTCACAGTATTTTATTTACACAGCGGAAAACATGATACAAAACAGCACAGTCATGCGAACATGATCAAAACATAACATAGAATACTTATCTTTTATCTGCTGTAGAAATCACCAACCACATGCAGGCCTTCCACGAACCTCCTAGCCTTAGACCACACTGTTCATCAGCTCAACAGTAGGTAACCCCCGAGCTGGGACCGAGCTCCACCCCAAGGCAAGGATCCTAGGCTAGGTTGAGGTTACAGGGAAGATAGCACATACACAACCACCAGGAAGAAAGCTCTCCCAGGAATCTCCCACACTCACTGCCCACACACCCTCATTCCCCACATGCCTGCTCCACCCCAGGGGAGTTCACCTTCTCTGTCACCTAGAAAGTCCTTCGGCTACCAGTCCCCCTTACCTTGGGTTACAGGAACAGACTGGATCGGAAGTCTCTGGGTTCTATGGCAGCTACAGGGATTTCTTCCAGGAGTTCTCTTCTCCCTCTGCGCACTCTCTCACCTGGAGGAGTCGCTCACAGGCCAACAAGCCTCACGCAGTCCAGTACTGCGTGGTCACAACAATCCACAGGAAACACAGACAAATGCTTCCAAAAACGGTTCAGCAATCACTGGATGATCTCGCGGTGATAATTTCGGGACAGGCTCCAAACACAGGCTAGCTCAGCATTTCCCATACAATCACAGGATGCTTCCACTCGAGTCCAGCACAGGGATTCTGGTTCAGGAATGCGTTTTCGGGTTGCCTAGAACAGACACAGACTCATAGTTCGGAGCATGGTGTACATGGTTTCTTCAGACAAACACAGGCTTAACGTCTTCCGAGATGAATCAGCGTATCTGGCAGAGGTCATACTACGTTTCACGCTCAGAGGTTTGGGTCCGAATGGAGGAAGATCCCCACCCATGGTTCAGTTTAGGATTATATTTGCATGCACCAGGGTTGACACTTGTCACCCTGGGAACTGCATGTGTTCCATCCATACGCCTTCCTTCCACCACTTGGGATTCAGAGGTCCTTCCAAGAGGACTTAGGATAAATTAATGTGCATATGGATTTTTAGGAAATAATATTAAAATATTATTCCAGGCCTAAGCCCCCTAGGCTCATCACTCAGCCCCTTTCCCACCTTCCAGCCCCTGATCCCTTGCCCACTCTGTGGACGCTCAGTTCCCCATCACTCATTCTTTGTGGTCAGTCTGCACTGGCGGTGTTTATATTTTATTAATTGATCTGCATACTTACAAGTACATCAACAGGCTCCTGGCCTTCGACACTTAGGCTCCCTGGCCTAACAAAACACATAAGCCTACAGCTTGTACAATACTTGGCTCACCAGCTTGTACAAGATCTGTAACGGGGCTTGGCCTTGGGGACACTACAATCCCCCTCCCCTTATTTTTGCACTGTCCTCAGTGCAACTTACACTGCCTCTGCGTGTCCTTCAAAATTTTCAAAAAGATGCGGGTACTCTGCCTGCATAATATCTGCATTCTCCCATGTCGCGTCCTCAGGACCGTACCAGGTCCACTGGAACTTTACAAGCTCTATGGCCCGATTTCGGAGCTGCTTGTTTTTCCTGTCCAATATGCGCACAGGGTGCACTTGCAGGACACCTTCTGGTTCCACCTGAATCACAGTCCAATCGATAACATGATTAGCATCAAGTACATATTTCTTAAGCAGTGAAACATGAAACACATTATGCACAGTCATATATGCAGGTAATGCAAGCATGTATGCAACTAGCCCAATCCTTTCTAGGATCTCAAATGGCCCACAGAATCTCGCTGCCAACTTGGCGCAACTTCCCAATTTCAGGGAACTCCTGCTAGCTTTCACTTTCAGGAAAACATGGTCACCCACTTTGAATTCTCTATGGGATCTGTTACTATCAGCGTAACGTTTCTGCCTGTCCTGGGCAACTTTCAAATTTTGTTTGATTTTGATCATCTGATCTTCCATCTCTTTGAGTAGTTCAGGTCCAACTATTGTTCTGTCAGCTGGATTATCCCAGCTCACTGGAGTGTTTCCCTTTCTACCATATAGTGCTTCGAATGGGCTCATCTTCAGAGATGCATGTACCCATTATTGTAGGCGAATTCTACCAAATGCAGGTAGTCTTCCCACCTTGATGGTTTATCCATCACATACATTCTCAACATGTCTTCGATTACTCTGTTTACTCTTTCTGTCTGTCCATCAGACTCAGGATGATACATTGTACTAAAGTTCAGATTCGTTCTGAATCCTTTGAACAGTCCTTTCCAGAAATTCGAAGTGAATTTCGGGTCCCTATAAGACACAATTGTCTTAGGCATTCCATGCAAGCGTGCAACTTCTTTTAAAAAGATATCAGCAACGTCTATTGCTCTGTGGGTGGTTTTCAGTGGAATAAAATGGGCAGCTTTAGTAAGCTTGTCCACCACCACCATGATTGAATTATGTTGCTTGCTTGTTCTGGGCAATCCTGTGATAAAGTCCATGGTTACCACATCCCACTTCCATTCAGGAATAGGTAAAGGCTGCAACAACCTGGCTGGGTGTTTGTGCTCAGCCTTGACCTTCTGGCATTCCATACATCTGGCGATGTATTCAACAATTTCCTTCTTCACACCTAGCCAAAAATAATGGCTTTTGACTGCTGCCACAGTCTTTTGATACCCAGGATGACCAGCATAAGCCACATTATGCATTTCTTTTAGAATTGTCAGCTTCAATTCTTTGTCATTAAGTACATACACTCTGTTTTTGTACAGAAGTAAATCATCAGTTCCCAAGGTATAACTTTCCTTGGTTTGCGGTTTCTCTTGCTGCTGTAGCTTTGCTACCAATCTTTGGTACTGCAAATCAACATTTGCAGCTTCAAGAATTCTGTCTTTCAACTCAGTTTTGTACATGCTAATGGCTGTAGCATGTAATTCATGCACTTTTCTGCTGAGTGCTTCAGCCACCTTATTGTCTTTCCCTTTGATACCTGATATCAAGGTCATATTCACACAGAAATTCCAGCCATCTAATTTGTCTGGCATTTAAGGTTGGCTGATCAAATAAATATTTCAGACTGTTGTGGTCTGTTCTTAATTCGACTTTCTTGCCCATGAGGTAATGTCTCCATTTCCTTAAAGCATGGACAACTGCTACCAACTCTAAATCATGAGTGGCATAATTCTTTTCATGCTCTTTCAGCTTTCGAGATTCATAGCAAACCACAAATCCTTCTTGGCTGAGAACTCCTCCCAGCCCCTCCTTACACGCATCTGTGCATACTAGATAATCATTACTTGGATCAACAATCTTCAGGATTGGAGCACTAGTGAGCAGTCGCTTCAATTTTTGGAAGCTTCTCTCACATTGTTCAGTCCACTGGAACTTCTTCTCCTTCCTTTGCAAGGAAGTGATAGCATGAGCTATCCTTGAAAATCTGGCTATGAATCTCCTATAATAACCTTCCAGACCCATAAAGGATCTAACTTCTGTCACATTTCTTGGTGTTGGCCACTCTTGAATGGCCTTTATCTTTCGGACCAAACTAGTGTGGTCCATCGTCAGGAAAGCGTTTTTTGAAAAATGAAGGAAAAGAGAATATAACACGTATATAAATACTCGAAAAGTTATTGTAAGACATAAGGCCTTTACCTTCTTAGTGCAAGATTCCAGATATATAAAATATGCAGAACAGGAACGAAATGCTAGAAATAACAGAAATCAGTAAAATATCCAGCATAATCTTCACAATACACATAAATGATATACGAAATAGCAACAGAAATAAAACTTGAACAGAAATAGCACTTGATTTAGATAGCAATGTTCACAGGCCTCTTCGAGGGGGCAACCTCCAATCGAGCAGCGCTCTGTTACAATAATCTCCAAGCTAGGGTTCTCATACCCTCGACTCCTATTTATACTAAAAAGA